>VMDO01000951.1:0-127960 GCA_007922755.1 Pedetes capensis | reverse complement strand
CCATTTCTCTTTAGTTTTTCATTTCCAGCATAGTAGACCATATGACTCTCTGACTCAAAATGGCCTATGCTGGTCCATTTTAGCTCACTGATGCCTTGAATGTCAATGTTTATGCGCTCCATTTCTCTTTTAACAATTTCTAATTTTCCTAGACTCATACTATACATTCCATGTTCCAATTATTAATGGATGTTTACAGTTGTTTCTCCTCATTTTGAGTTGTGCCACATCAGCAAGTTGAGCACCCTGGGGCTTTACTCCACTTCTGTCATCACGGTAGACTCTACTTGGAGGAGGCAACTCTTCCCCAATAGTGTTTTGAGTGCCTTCCAGTCTGGGGGTCTCATTTTCTGGCACTATATCTGACAATGTTTCTTTGCTATTCATAGGGTTTTCAATGGCTAGTTGTTTCCGGAGTGGTTTGCCAGGTCCTACTCCCTAGTCTGTCTTAGTCTGGAAGCTCAGCTGAAACCTGTCCACCATGGGTAACCTTGCTCATATCTAAGGGTTCAGTGGCAGAGCTCTTAGCCCCATCGCAACACACAAGCCCCCACAGTGCAGCAAAGTGACAGACGTGTGGGGGCTGCTATTCGTAGGGTTTTCAATGGCTGATTAGTTTGGGAGTGGGTTGCCAGGTCCTTCTCCCAAGGCTACAGCACCCTATATTCCAAGGTGGCCTCCCATCCAAGTACTAATCAGGCCCGACCCTGCTTAGTTTCCCCAATTTGGTGAGAAGGGACACCAAAGTGTTACATAAAATTTGCCATTTTAACTATTTTTAAGTACAGTACTTTCCCCTTATCTGTAGGTGATATTGTATTCTAAGACTATAAATGAAACTGCAGATAGTACCAAATCCTATATGTACTATACTTATTTTTCTCTGTATACATATATATGATAAAGTTCAAGTTATAAATTAGGTGTAGTAAGAGACTGTTGTTGTTAGGTGCTGTTCAGTAGGTGTCAGACTCATAGAGACCCTATATATAGTAGGTGAAACAGTATTGTTAGTGCATCTCTGATGCTCATAGGATTTTCAATGGCTGATTGTTTTTTTTGGGAGTGGGTTGCCAGGTCCTTCTCCCAAGCCTACAGGACCTGGTGTTCCAAGGTGGTCTCCTATCCAAGTACTAACCATGCCTCACCCTGCTTAGCTTCCAACATCTTATGGGATCGGATGCCACAGTGATATAGCTGCAGGCAGTAACAGATTAGCAACAATAAATAATGAAATGAACAATTGTAATAATATATGATAATGAAAGTTATATTAATATGATCTGTCTCTCTCAAAATGTCTTTACTGTTCTTGTGATGATATGAAATGATACAATGCCTTGGTGATGAGATGAAGTGAGATGATGGTGTAGATGGTTTGGCATAGCATTAACCTACATGTAAGTGTTCCTTGAACACAAGAATAGGGGTCCTGTAACAGTTGAACTAATTCCCCAGATGGCTACAAAGTGACTTAATAGGTGAATAGTGAATATGACATAGATATGTTGGACAAAGGGCTCTGTGTCATAGGCTTTATGAAGTAGACAACATGAGATTTCATCATGTTCCTCAGAATGACATGCAATTTAAAACTTAGCAGATGATTATTTCTGGAACTTTTCATTTATATTTTAGAACCATAGTTGATCAGAGGTAACTTCAGCCATAAAAAGTCAAAGTACTAATACAATCCCAGGACATTAAATATATTCCCATTGTTGGGAAACCATCACCACTATCCATCACTAGGCCATTCATTTCTTCCCAAACTGAAACTCTGTACAGATTAATTAACAACTCTCCATTCCCTCCTCCCTCCAGCTTTTGGTGACCACCATTCTGCTTTCCATCTCTGTGAATTTATTTTTGATACCTAATTGGAATCATGCCTGCAGCCATAGCCCTGTGGCATCCGATCCCGTCAGATCTCGGAAGCTAAGCAGGGGCGGGCCTGATTAGTATTTGGATGGGAGACCGCCTGGGAACACCAGATACTGCAGGCTTGTGAGAAGGACCTGGCAACCCGCTCCCAATAATCAATCTGCCATTGAAAACCCTATGAACAGCAGAGAAGCACTGAAAATAGTGTTTTGCCTATTGTATGTAGGGTCGCTATGAGTCGGATCCTGACTCGACGGCACCTAACAACAACAACAAGTGGAATCATAATAATGTTTGTTCTTTTGTGGTTGGCTAATTTTACTTAATATAATGTCTTCCGTGTTCATCCATGTGGTGGTGTGTGTCAAAATTTCCTTCTTCTTTAAGCCTGAATAATATTCCATTGTATCTGTGTATTACATTTTGTTTATCTCTTTAATGAAAGGTATTTGTTTCTTCTTTTTGCTGTTGTGAATAATTGCTGTGAACATGAGAGTACAAAAGGAAGATTTTTGTATTGCTCAAAGAGGGCAATAATGTAAACCTTTTATAGAAAACCACTGAATTGACAAAGTAGGTGCAGCAAATGTTGGTGGTTTAACCATATTTTGTTCTACTAGGACAGTTTTCCCACATTGATCCTATCAGTCTCTCCTAGAAAGATGAGAGATTGTAGGAAGAGAATAAAAGGCATATAGGGGACAGTTTTAGCATGTTTATTAATAAAGACCTTTAAGTTTTGTCTTAAACCTGATATTTTATTATTTGTTGTTGTTGTTAGGTGCCGTCGAGTCGGTATCTGACTCATAGCGACCCTCTGTACAACAGGGGAAACACTGTTGTCAGTGCATCTCTGCTGTGCATAGGGTTTTCAATGGCAGATTGATTTTTGGGAGGGGGTTGCCAGGTCCTTCTCCCAAGCCTACAGCACCTGGTGTTCCCAGGCGGTCTCCCATCCAGGTACTAACCACGCCCAACCCTGCTTAGCTTCCAAGATCTGACGGGATCGGATTCCACAGGGCTACGGCTGCAGGCTATTTTATTATTAGGGTATTATATATATGACTCAGGGCTGGAATTTAGCTCAGTTGGTAGAGTGCTGCTCTGCAGTCTCTGAGGTCCTGAGTTCGATTCCCATCACCATAAGAATGGGAGAAGGATGTGGCAACCCACTCCCAAGGCAATCCCGAAACAATCTGCCATTGAAAACCCTACAAGGGTCGCTATGAGTTGGACACTACTCAATGGCACCTAACAACAACAACATATATGACTCAGACTAGTACGAAACTAGTAAGAAACTAAAAATATTGGTTTCAGTTGTATTCTAGAGGTGCAAAGAAGTCTTTTAACACATAACAAAAATGTGGACATAAATTACCCATTTGTTTCAAGAGTATTCAATGCTTTGGTGTCTTAGTTTGTTTGTTTTTTTTTATAAAGGAGCAGATAAATTTTTTTTACTTATAAAATTAGTATAAACAATATCATGAATTAATAAGACTATTGTAAGTATGGTGTAACCATATTTGTCAAGCCTTTTACAAATCTTATTTGAATACTGCTTTAAGCATTCCATTGCGTATTCATAATTCTTTTTTATCTAATCCTTCCAAATTAGGCAGTTTTGTGAACCAATGATTAAATTAGACAGAAAGAAGAGCAAGTTCATGTTTCTATTGTAAGAACTTTCAACTTGCAGTATCTGTGCAGTTCTCTATTAGTCTTCTCATGTCCCCTTCTACGTCCATTAACAGACACCTTAATATTCATCCTTTGTCCCAAACATATGTGAGTCCAGGAGCTAGGGGAACAGGTTTCACTTTACCTTCTAGAGATCTGTTTCTGCATTCTGGCACATGAGCAACTGAGCTCTATTTTTAAAATGAGGAGCTGTGACCCTAAGCCCAAGAAAAAGTTGAGAAAGAAAAGACTGGAGACTTCTGTCTAAGAAGGCAGCATGGCCAGGTGCTGAGGAGGTTGGACTGGAGTAGCTGAGCTCTTTGTTCTACAAGTCCATGGTGATTCTTTAACATGGTTAATATTTTCATCTGCATTTTTGTCTTGTTCACTCTTTTGCCTGTTGCCTATGCCTGACCCCCCCCCCCCAGATGTTATGCATCATATAAATTATTGTTGTTAGGTGCTGTTGAGTCAGTGTCTGACTCATAGCCACCCTATGTACAACAGGTAAAACACTATTGTCAGTGCTTCTCTGCTATTCATAGTGTTTTCAGTGGCTGACTGTTTTTTTGGGAGTGTGTTGCCAGGTCCTTCTCCAAGACTGTGTTCCCAGGCGGTCTCCCATCCAAGTACTAACCAGGTCTGACCTGCTTAGCTTCTGAGATCTGACCAGATTGGATGCCACAGTGGTAGGGCTGCAGGCAATCTTACAGATATCACCATGTAGTCTCACAGCAACATGAGAGGTGCGCAATATTGCTCCTGTCTGAAGCTCAGAGATGAAGTAACTCACCCAGGATCTCATTGTTTATCAGATGCAGCACCTGAGTGTGAGTCCAGGCCACTCTGGCTGTGATGGCTCCCTGTTTCCGTTACACTAGGCAGCACAAAGACCTCTGGAATTCACAGGATCCAACTGTCCTGGGAGTGGCACTCATTATGGAGGGCTGTTCCTTCCTTTTCTGCTCTCATATCTGGTTCACAGCCGTGTCGCCTTGTGCTTAGAAAAGATGTTTCAGTAGCTACCCAGCTAGTCTCTCTGCCCCTGCTCCATTCTGAATATCAATTCATTCCCTGTGTCTTGGCACTTCATCTTCATGACACGCTGCTCTAATTCTGACAGCAGTTAGATTGAGTGCTTAACGTGAAATCATATCACCCTCTTTATAAAAAACAACTTGTCATTTTTCTGTTGCCTTTCAAAGACCATAAACAGTTTGGTATTCATGACCCTTTTTCATCTACCCTTCCTACTTCTCAGTCTTTTAAAACTACTATTTCCTTTGTCTCCTCAGTTTTCTGTTGGCAACCATAACACTGTGGCATCTGATCCCATCAGATCTCGGAAACTAAGTAGGGTTGGGCCTGGTTAGTACTTGGAAGGGAGATGGCTTGGGAACAACACCAAGTGCTGTAGGATTGGGAGAAGAACCTGGCAACCCACTCCCAAAAAACAATCAGCCATTGAAAACCCTACGGCCAGCAGAGAAGCACTGACAATAGTGTTCTGCTTGTTGTATGTTGGGTTGCTATGAGTTGGACACAGATTTGATGGCACCTAACAACATAAGTTTTCTAGCTAATTTTAATTCCTTACATTTTTTTCTCTTAAATTCTCATTCTCTCTTTCTGTCTTTCTCTATAGAGACAGAGTAGATAGATCTTTTGATTTCTACTTATATTACCTCATTATTGCCCTTTGTGTCTGATACTCACCTTTCTGTCTTGATCTCCAACCACCGGAGATTGAAATTTTACCCACATTCTGCTTCGTGATGCAGTTTCTGGTCATCTCAATTAGAAGTTCTTTCTCCCCTCTCTGAGTCTCCATCGCACTGTATCTTACTCTCTAATGAGACTTATATTTTCCATCTTGGGTGATGAATGTATTTTAAAGTGAGAGTAAACTTCTTGAGATGATCTGTGAATAATGGAGCCCCCCTGTGCTGTGCCATACTTCATATATTTCACAGCAATGTGTAGATGTAAGTGGATTTGGGTAAGAGAGCCTCATAACTTACCTTTAGGTAGCACTTCTTATTGTTTTTGTTAGGTGCTGTTGACTCAGTATCTGATTCATAATGCCCCCGTGTACAACAGATGAAATGCTATTATTGTGCTTTTCTGCTATTCATAGGGTTTTCAATGGCTGATTGTTTTTTGGGAGTGGGTTGCTGGGTCCTTCTCCCAAGATAGTGCTTAGACATTTATATAATATGTTAAGTATATATTACCTTATTAACAACAACAATGTGGAATTTGGTGGTTATCCCTAATTTATGGATGACATTTAAGTTAACACACATAGGGTCAGGAAATGTATGTGGCCTTTTGTGGATCTTATGCTTCTGCGGAAGTTAGTCAAGAAGGACTTCAAGTTTAACTGTGTGGTACTAACAGGACTTCCAAGAGAAATGAAGTGTGGATTTCTGAACCCTGGCTGAACTTTGGACTCATGTGCAGGAAATAAAAAGTAAAACCACAGCCAGGGGTGGTGGCAAGTGCCTGTCATCTCAGACTCCAGAGGCAGAGGTAGGAGGTTTGCAAGTTTGAGGCCAGAGGTAACCTGGTAATTTAGAAAGATCCTATCTAAAGATAAGAAAACAAAAGGAGATGGGGGTGTAACTCAGGGGTAGAGAACTTGCAAAATATTCCCCAGGCCCTGGGTTCAGCCCCCAATACTAACCCACACCCACACAAAAAATATAAAACCACTTACCAAGTCCCATCCCCAAAGATTATGATCTGATGACCTGAGGTGGGCCCCAGACATTTGTATTTTTATTTTTAATGTAACTGGTTTGAAAATACTTAGAATTCTCAACTTTTGGAAGAAATTTATGAATATGATTTTATGATTTCTATTGTAAACATGCCTGCAGCCATACCACTGTGGCGTCTGATCCCATCGGATCTTGGAAGCTAAACAGGGTTGGGCGTGGTTAGTACTTGGATAGGAGACCACCTGGGAACACGAGGTGCTGTAGGCTTGGGAGAAGGACCCGCCAACCCACTCCCCCAAAAAATCAATCAGCCAATGAAAACCCTTTGAATAGCAGAAAAGCACTAACTACTGTTTCGCCTGTTGTACGTAGGGTCACAGTGAGTCAGATACTGACTTGACGGCACCTAACAACATTATAAATATACTTTAAAATTTTGAGTAAATCATTTTTTGTTGTTTCTTTTTATAAAATAAAAATCCCATTCTTTCATTTCTGTGGTATTATCAAAAATTAATTTTTTTTCTGATGCTGGGTTGAAAAATAGGCCTGCATCCTAATTGTAAGACAGTAGCACAGGATTATGCTAACATTCTAATTCTGAGCTGTAAAAGTTAAGTACTTTATGATGACTACTAAGGGTCAGCTCATGTTTCTGGCAAATTCAGTTTTGGGTGCCACAAAAGGTTACATTTTAAAGTTAGGAAAAAGAAGTGTCTGATGTATTATTAAGAGGTAGTTGACGAGAGACAGTTATAAGTGAATAGAGAAGCAGCAGGGCATGGTGGTGCACGCCTGTAATCTGAGTGACTTGGGAGGCAGAGGCAGGAGGATCACAAGTTTGAGACCAGAGGTAGTCTGCGTCATAGTGAGACCCTATCTCAAAAAAGTAAAAAAATGGACCAGAGTTGCAGCTCAGTGGTATAGCACTTGCAAAGCATGCAGGTGCGAGGCCCTGGATTCAACCCCTAGTACCACACACCAAAAAAAAAAAAAAAAAAAATTGAATAGAGAAATAATATATATAATAAGTTTCCTCTTTGGATAGTTATATCAGTTTTTCCCCTTAAGGAATCCCATAACATAATTTTTTATTGTTGGTGTTAAATTGGTAACCCAATTCATTTATTTCATTTTCTTACTGTTTTGTGGGTACATAGTACACCCTGATTGTAATTACATTTTTTTTCTCACTCATGGTCTTCATGAGCAACTTGAGTCAGTTTTAAATGCAGAGATTTGGTACGTCTTCATTGTTGTTAGGTGCTGTTGAGCTGGGTTTTCAATGGCTGATTGTTTCAGGATTTTTGGTAGTCCACTCACACATCCTTCTACTTTTGCAGTGCTGGGGATCAAGACCCAGTCCTCAGGAACTACAGAGTGGTGCTCTGCCAACTGAGCTAAAGCCCAACTAAAATGTTTAGGGGTATTTTCATGGTCTTGAATTTCTCAACTTTCCATGCCTGCCTCTTTAAATTTTATTCCCTGCCTTGTAGTTAGCTGTCCAATGTGTTTAGCAGACATTTGATTCTAAGAGAATTGCAAATTTGCCATGCAAGCACTTAACTACACTTGTGTTAGTAGTTTTATTTATTCACAGTTCTACTCAGTGGGCACTAGATGGATGCCTGAGGGTGACAATACATTTTTCCAATGTAGAACAGGTCTTAGAATTTGTAACTGTAACTGTATTTGCTTTTTCTTCATTGTAACTAGATTTACAACTGTGTTATGAATGGAATGGTTTGCTGGAATTGTTTCTTAAAGGAAATGAAAACATTTAACATCAAAATGCTCAAAATGATAATTCCATGACAAAGAAGGCAATTTAGGTGTATAATAAATTAAATTTTGTCTTTTCAGACAAAAAAAAATCACTTGTCATTTTTATTCCAGGACTATTTCAATTCCAGTAAAAAACCCCAAAAGTGAGTATTGTCAATTGTAATAATTTTTTATTTAGATTTTTCTGGAGCAATCAGACATTTAATCTAGATCATACATACTACATGTAGACATGCAGATATGCACAGTAATATATCTATCTTGAGAGACTATGTATATGGTGGTGGTGTTTTTGTTAGGTGCCATCCAGGTAGTGTCTGACTTATAGTGACCCTACATACAACAGATGAAACACTATTGTCAGTGCTTCTTTGCTATTTATAGGGTTTTCAATGGCAGATTGTTTTTTGGGAGTGGGTTGCCAGGTCCTTCTCCCAAGCCTACAGTACCTGGTGTTCCCAGATGGTCTCCCATCCAAGTACTAACCAGGTCTGATCTTGCTTAGCTTCTGAGATCTGACGGGGTAGGACACCACAGTAGTATGGCTGCAGGCTATGTATATGATAGGTACTCAATTTCTCAAAAATTTTCCATCTCCAAAACTTAATTTGGTTAAAGTTCAGTCTGAACTTTCTACTTGAACATCCTAATGTATGATTTCCCTTCACAGGGTCTTTCTGGAATTTCTCTTTTTGGTAGATAAGTTTACATATCTAAAGTAACATCATTTGACCAGATTTATGAAAAAGGAATTTTTAATTTTTTGCACACTTGGCCCATTTTTTACTTTTTGAGTCAGGTTCTTGCTTAGTTACACAGGCTTCCTCACCATCTTCCTCCTTCTGCCCCTTGAGTCCCTGGAATTATGGGTGAGTACCACCACCTGGCACTGAAAAAAGGAGTACTTTAAAAGAAAAATATAAGGTGGCTTTTGAGTCTCCAGCATCTGAACTTTGAGATAAACTAAAATAGAGACATATGCCATACTGATAAGCATTTGTGCCATTTTTCTTAAATTATTGATATTTACTAATTTTCTTTCTTTTAGTCAATTAGGTTAGGTCTATAGCTGTATTTTCAAGGGAAAGTATTTTTTTTCTCCCCCTCTTTTTCTGACTTAATTATAAATTTGGAGTTTCATGCTACTTAAAACTACTTGGGTCCTAGGCACAGTAAAATCACACTTATGAAGAAAGCTATGTAATTATAATGTTAAAAAAATGGAAAGGAACAGCTTTGGCAATTCCAAGTTAAAAATATAAAGTAAGTTCCTACAGGTCAAGAACCATATTTTTTCCCTTAATTTTGAATTGACCTTAATAATAAAGTCCTGCATATGTGATAAAGATTCATTACATATTTTTATTGATTTATTGGTTACAAAAGATACAGACTGACTAGTACTACGATTTCTAGGTTTTCCTTCCCTGATCTCACTTCCTTTTATGGAAATAGCAATTACCTACCTCAGATTGTTGTTGGTGGTAAAGGCTGGAAAGGTTTCAAGGATAGAGAGACCAGGTTGAGACCACTACCCAGTGTTCCCAGGTTCTTGTCACCTTCAGAGAAAGAATTCAGTGATAGACAAATTAAAGAATTGGGTGAAAGTGGCACACTGAAAGGGTAAGTGTGGGCTTCTCAAGACAGATATAACACTGGGATTTTGGACAGTTTGTTTTAGGAGATAACTTTAATGGAAGGGAGGATTATACATGAGGGGATTGGGGAAGGCAGGAAATTCCAAGAGTCAGGATTTTTTCCCTTGAATAGGATTTATCCTCCCTTTCCATTCTTATATGGGGTCGCTCACCCAACAACTTGTCATGGTGTCGGGTACATGATGAGAGCAGGCAATTTTGCAAAGCTAATGCTATGGAGATGTCATTATAATGAAGCAAAGGACAGTTGGCAGTCATCTTGGTCCAAGCTGGTTTGGGGTGGACCTATGTCTTCACTGTTGAGCAGTGACGTGAAGTCCTGTGAATATGGCTCAGCCTCTAGTCACCAAGCAGTTTCCTTCATTTTCCCTATGCCTGTGTAGCCTACCTGAAGACCATCTGATTTGTGTATATCCAAATTATTTTTTTCAACAGGCATGATTCATGTTTCTTGAGCTGTTGGCTACTTGCCAAACACTATTGCTATTCCACACCTGCGTAGCTTATAATGGTTTTTCTGAGCAGGAACTAGCACATAAATCCTTTCTTTGAAACATGTTTCTATCTACTGGCAATTCCCTGACAAAGAGCCAATAATGATTCACTCATGCTTGCTGATTCAAATACAAGGTCTACTGTTGGCTTGCTTTATACCTTTCCCTAACATTTATTCTGATAAACTGTTCTATTCAAAAAGAATGAATATAAGGTCAGCTTTTCTGTGTGAAGTTTTATTTATTTATTTAGCTACACCGGGGTTTGAACCCATGGACTTCCACATACTTTGCAATTGCTTCACTACCCAGCTGCATGCACAGCCTCTTTTTTATTTTTTTATTCTGAAACAAGGTCTCCCTAAGTTATACAGGCTGCCAGTGGCTTCAATTCACCATCCTCCTGCCCCAGCCTCCTGACTCACTGTGATTATAGGCATGTGCCAAAGTACTCGGCTTTTGTGTGAAATTTTGAATTGAGTGTGAAGAGAGAGATGTTTCAGAGGAAATAGAAAAGGAAAATAGCAAAGTAGAAATAGGATTTATGCTAATTAAATGACTACTTATTAATCCTCTCTCCCCTCAGGACTTTTCTATTTATGAGATAAGTTTTTTTTTTTCTGTTCTGTAGTGTGAGGCTTTACCACTAAAGATTACCCAGGCATTTCAGGTTTCCTTAGTGCACACTGTGTCCTTCCATGTATCTGTGCATCTTATTGCCCATGAAACCACGAAAAGCCTCCTTTTCATCTTCATGCTCTTGCAGTCTTTGGGATGGTCTCATTTCTCTTCTGTACTTACTAAAATCCTGTTCATCTTTCCTGACCTGTTTCTAGACCCATTTCTTTCATAAAACCTCTGGCCATGTTGCTTATTCTCACTTAGCTCCAAGAACTAAGTGTTTCACTGTTTGGCATTTCCTTTCTCTATTGTATGGTTTTATTCCCCTGTCCACATCATAGACATCTGGTCTTCTTTTTTTTTTCCCCCAATTATGTCCCCTGAGACATAATTGATAAATGGGCTAGCATTTAGCTCAGTTGGTAGAACACCTTCTTCGTGTGCTCTGAAGTCCTGGGTTCCATCACCAGCACTGAAAAAACAGGAGAAGGACCTGGTAGCCCACTCTGAAACAATCCTAAAACAATCAGTGACCACAAACCCTATGAATAGTAGAGCAGCACTTACATAGTGCTGGGCATGGCACAGTGTTGGAGAGTGTTTCATTCTGTTGTATTAGGGTTTCTCTAAGTGCACCTGTTGTTGTTGTTGTTAGGTGCCGTCCAGTCAGTATCTGGCTCATAGCGACCTTACATACAATAGGCAAAACACTATTGTCAGTGCTTCTCTGCTGCTCATAGGGTTTTGAATGGCTGATTGTTTTTTGGGAGTGGGTTGCCAGGTCCATCTCCCAAACCTACAGCACATGGTATTCCCAGGTGGTCTCCCATACAAATACTAACCAGGCCTGACCCTGCTTAGCTTCCGAGATCTGATAGGATCAGATGCCACAGGGCTACGGCTGAGTGCACCTAACAATAAAGATTACACATATTCATGGCATACACTGTGATGATTTGATATATGTATACATTGAGAAATGGTTGTCATAATCAAATTAATGTGTGGGAGTATATGTGAGGACATTTAAGATCTGTTCTTTTAGCAAATGTCAAATAAAAATACAGTACTATTGAATAGAGTTACCATTTTGTAAACCCAATCCCCAGACTTACTGACCTCATATGACTGAAAATTTATATTCGTTGACCAACATCTTCCTATTTACCTCACCTCCCAGCCTTTGGCAACCACCGTTCTACTTTCTGCTTCTAAGAGTTTGACCTTTTAAAATTCCATGTACAAGTGAGATCATATGGTATTTGTCTTTCTGTCTCTGGCTTATTTTACTTAGTGTAATGTCCTATGAGTTCATCTGTACTGTTGCAAATGGCAGAGTAGTATTTCAGTTATGTGTGTGTGTATGGGTGTGCATGCACACACAGACACATATCATTTTCTTCATCTATCAATGGATATTTAGGTTGTTCCAAAATCTTAACTATTGTGAATATCGTTGCAGTGCACATGGGAGTCCAGTTATTTCTCTGACATGTTGATTTCATTTCCTTGATATATATCCAGTAGTAGGATTATTGGATCATATAGTCACTCTATTTTTACCTTAAACAGTTTTCTTTTCAGTGCTGGGAATTGAACCCAGGGTCTTGGTCATTCTAGGCAAGTGCTCTACCACTGAAGTATACTCCCAGGCCAGTAGCGCTATTTTTGTATCAAGATTCCATTTCTTGACCCTTTCTTTTGTTATTTTGAAAGTAACCACCCTAACAGGTGTGACATTATATCTCATTGTGCTTCTAATTTCCATTTTGCTGATGATTAGTAGCCCTGTGGCATCCGGTCCCATCAAATCTTGGAAGCTAAGCAGGGTCGGGCCTGGTTAATACCTGGATGGGAGACTGCCTGGGAACACCAGAAGCTGTAGGCTTGGGAGAAGGACCTGGCAACCCCCTCCCAAAAATCAGTCTGCCGTTGAAAACCCTATGAACAGCAGAGAAGCACTGACAATAGTGTTTCCCCTGTTGTACAGAGGGTTGCTATGAGTCAGATACCGACTCGATGGCACCTAACAACAACAGTGATGTTAAGTGCTTTTCATATACCTGTTGCCCATTTGTATGTTTTTTGAGAAATGTCCATTCAGGTCCTTTGCCCTTTAATAAAATCTAGTTATTTATTTTAATGCTATTGAATTGTATGTATTCTTTATATATTTTGGATATTAATTCCTTATTAGATGTGTGGTTTACAGATATTTTCTCCCTTTCTTAGAGTTACTTTTTCTTTTCAATGATTATTTCCTTTGTTATGGAGAGGTTTTTAGTTTGATGCAGTTCTAGTTGTTTATCTTTGCTTTTGTTGCTTATGTTTTCAGTGTCAAAAGTCATTACAAATAGCCAAAAAGTCATTACAAATACCAATGTCAAGGAATTTTTTCTCTGTTTTCTTCTAGGAGTTTTTTGGTTTGGGGTCTTGCATTTAAGTCTTTAATCTATTTTGTGTTAATTTCTGTGTGTGGTATAAAGTAAGGGTCCAGTTTTATTTTGCCTATGGATATTCAGTTTGCCCAACACTGTTTTTTGAAGAGCGTATCCTTTCCCCATAGTGAACTCTCATGCTCTTGTTAAAGATTAGTTGACTGTTTTGTGTGGGATTATTTTGGGGCTCTCTGTTCTGTTATCTTGGTCTACATGAATCTGTTGCTGCAAAGCTCCAAGAGAAATGAAGAGACAGACAACCAAGAATGTTAGTGAGCTATGGCCAAGAGCAGCTAGGGCTCTCCTTAGCCTCTCCTTATATCTTAATTTTATTTCTTAGTAACAATCACATCAAACAGAGAAGGAATGCATGAACTTTTTTAACCTTATCGCTGTTTCTCTAATCTCTTTTTTCTTACTATGCATCATATAATTATGCCAATCAAAGGTATGATCAACCTAGAGGGCAGGTCAAACTTCCCGGACATTCCCTCCAAATCACAAGAGATAATCTATTAAGTCACCTTCCAGGAACCATGACATCAACAAGTGTTCTCAAAACTCATTATACCACATGCATCAGTAAACCTTCGCAATGTCAAACAAAGCTCACAGTGACCAGGTGGGCAATTATACCTCTCCCTCTGTCAAGGCAGGCATCTTGACCTTTCCAGGCAGCCTTGCCTCTCCTGATGGCGTCTCCATGACTGTGCCTGTCTTAAGTTGTCCCTCTGCTTTGAGGAATCATACCCATCATTGGCTATCCAGTCCTCCTGAGGGCCAAACAAGGTGAAGGGAGATAAATTCACTGTAACATATTTGGGGGTATAGCATTTTGGGGTAACAGAATCTCTGCCTTATTGGACACAGAAGGAATAGTGCTATGACATGCATTTTGGGATCAAGGCAATTGTGACCTTTGGGAATTACTTAGCTCTTTGTGCCTTTTTTCATCCATATAATGGGGATAACATTTCCTATCTCCAAATGTGGTTAATCTTAAGGTTATTTGTTTACAGAATACACCAGAGTGCCAGGCACATAGAAGGCACGTAATATTATTTCCTTTTCTTCATAAGTGCATGATTGCGTTTAGAATAAATGTTCACTAATACCTTTTTTTTGCCTACAGCCATACCACTGTGGCGACCAATCCATCAGATCTTGGAAGTTAAGCAGGGTTGGACCCAATTGGATAGGAGACCACCTAGGAATACCGAGTGCTGTAGGCTTGGGAGAAGGACCCAGCAGCCCACTCCCCAAAAACAATCTGCCATTGAAAATCCTATGAATAGCAGACAAGCACTGACAATAGTGTTTCAGCTGTTGTACATAGGGTCACTATGAGTTGGAAACCAACTTCATGACACCTAACAACAGCAAATACCTTTTTTTATTGAGCAGTTAACTACTTGAACTCCAGTTCAGTGGCTCAATTTCCAGAAAGGAAAAGAGATAAATTAGTTTGACATATCTTCTTATAAGCATCTGTGATATATAAATGATGTAGCTCTTAATCTAGCAAACTCAGCTCTGTTATCATGTGCTGTAGCTACCTGCCATGGTTCCCAGGAAGTCAGTGGTGTTACTGGGTCCAGTTTGTTAGACTGGATAGATGTAGGAAGATGTACTAGTGCTCTCCAATTCATTCCAACGCAAAGATTCTTTGGGTTAGAATTAACACTTTAATTGATCACAGAGAACTTCAGTTTAGAGTTTCAAGCTGATTTTTGTAAACTTATAATTGTTTTAAAAATCACTTCCTTCAGCTTCCAGATGTCTACCATAGTATATATCTGAATAATCTTACTGGTTACACAAAGAAAAGCAATTAGTATATTAAAATATGTTTATGAGTTTTTGGTAGAATTCCATTATGTATCTGATATGACTTGTACCAAAGTATAGTAAAATGTATTTTCTTCTAAGTAAAAGTGTTTTAGAAATTTCAAATATATGACTCAATGTCTTTAGTAATCAGTAAAAGTGTACATGAAGTTAAAAAACAAAAAGGTCCAGATGCGGGGGTCCACACCTGTAATCTCAGTGATTTGGGAGGCTGAGACAGGGGGATTACAAGTTCAAGGCCAGAGGCAGCCTCTACAACTTAGTGAGATCCTGTGTCACAATTAAAAAATAAAAAATGGAATGGGAGTGTGGCTTAGTGGTAGAGGTCTTGCCTAATATGCATGAGACTCTGGCGTCAATCTCCCCAGTACTACCCCTCCCCCACTCAAATAAGTCTCTGTTACCAGTCCCCCTTCATAAAAATATTTATGCAGAACCCATATATCTTAAATGAAAACTTACAGTTACAAAAATTGATATTCTTAAGGGTGTACACTATGTGTTTTACACTGGTGTTTGACTGTATTAGAAAATATTTAGTTATTAGGGGCAACACTGTTCTTCAAGGGAAATTGGCTCAAGCTGACTTTAATTTGCAGATGGCGCTCATTAAAGAGTTCCTTTTCATGGAGGCCATTCTGTATTTTTATTTCAAAGATTAAATGGATTTATAAATAATTATCTTAACATCTGTTCCTATTTTTTCTCTATTCCAAGTTTTCTTCTCAAATATTCCTTGGTTGTGTTCTGTAATCTACACAAATGAATTTCAAAGGAAAATATATAATCCTGGATGATTATGCAACTTATTGCCATTCCTGCTCTTATCACAATTTTTATTTCAATTGACATATTTATCAAATCCTTGAATAGATTTTTCTAAGTGCTATGAAAAATTTAGTATCTATTGCAACATTATGTGTGCATTTATTATTCCTGCTGCAGTTTCTTCAAGTACTATGATGAATGCATTGAGAGAGAGGACTCTCCAAAAGAATGGCTTTTGTTTTCTTTCCTTCCTTTACCCTTCCTTCCTTTTCTCTTTTCCTCCCTTTCTTTCTTCTAGAAATGGAATATTTGTTTTAAGTGAAATCCTATGTAGACTCAAAGAATGGATAAGCTAAAATAAAGAAATTTGATCCAAATTATTGAAGGCATCAGAGGCAGGCCCAAAGCAGTAGACACTTGGACATTTCTCCACCTGGAATCTTCCTCAAATAGATTCTTGATCTGATACATCTAAAATCTGGGACTTGAGAGTTATTTGCTAGACACATTTGTGTTCTTAATGGTATGTTTGTAAGTTAATGACACAGTTGATACCACAACAAACTTTCAATCCTGAATAGGTTTTACTTTACTTAAAAAAAAAAAAATTCTGTCGTAGCTATTTCTTTTTTTTCAATTGTGGTTGCATCTATAAGTCTTTATAGAAACATCATTCTCAGATTTGGATACGTTTACTATTACTAACTTTTCTATTTAAAAATGAACTAGATCTCTTTTCCTTAAAGAAAAAGAAAAAGAATTCTTAGCAACAATTTTGATGTGGTAGAGAACATTATCTTTTTGGAAGTTATCAGGATGGTGAATCTTTGATAGATGGGAAAAGTATTTCTCTCTCTCTCCCTCTCTCTCTCTTTCTCTCTCTCTCCCTCTCCCCCTTTGCGGTACTGGGGGTTGAATACAGGGCCTCATGCTTGCGTGCTCTGCAAGTCCTGGACCACTGAGCTGCACCCTTAGCCCATTTTTTTTACTTTTTTTGAGACAGAGTCTCTCCAAATTATGCAGACTGCCTCTGGTCTCAAACTTGTGATCCTCCTGCCTCTGCCTCCCAAGCCTCAGAAAAGTATCCCTCTTGATTTACAATGTATACTTTCAAAATAAAGTCACTAAATAAAAAATAGTAAATTCATGAAATGTTACAGTTGGAAATTGTCAGCTGAGATATGAAGTCTCCTATCCAAAGTAGGAAGTGTTCCTGTAGTATTTCCATGACACATGTTTATGTAACCACTACTTAAATACCTGGAACAAAAGAGAACATGTCACAATCACATCAACCCAAGAAGATGAGAGTATTAGAGAAGTGTTTTGGATCAGATACACATTGGTGCAGTTGTGATTCTGCTACATATTAAGTATTTGATATTGGACAAGTCAGTAAGTTTGTTAGGTTTAGTTTTTTTTTTTTTTTTTTTCTTTTTTAAGACAGAGTCTCACTGTGTAGCTTGGGTTGACCTTGAACTTGTGATCCTCCTATCTCAGCCTTCTGAGTGCTAGGATAACAGGTGGGTGTCATTATGCCTGGCTTGATTTTTTTTTTTTAATCTCTCAAATGAAAATTTAAATCTCCAATCTGCAGATTTGTTGAATGATCATTTTATGTATGAAAAGTTATTTAATAAAATATTAGTATAGGGTGGTTGTTACACTGAGTCAAAAATTACCTTGGTTGTGACTTTAATTCTTTTTCCTAAATATTTTTCTTTTCCCCTCTGATAATTATTTTCTGTTCTTTATGCCTCTTAGGACTCTCAAGTCTTCTCTCCAGGTAGAAGCTGTCCATTTAATTCAAGTGTGCTTTGATTTGGTTTTCATATCTCTTAGCATTTTTCCCCTTCTCTGGTATGCACTTGTCAATTCTTACTTGAACATTGGACTATACTTATGCAGCCATCCTCAGGAAGCCCCTTTTGTTTGGTATAACCCTCTTTTCTTGGCTGTACTCAGTTGAACCAAAGCTGAGCAATAAGATTCTGATCCAGAATTGGATATTGGGACCAGGAGTGAGTTAAGGCAGTCTTTTACAAAACACAAACACTAAGCTGAGGGTGGTGGCACACTCCTATAATCTCAGCTCTCGGGAGGCTGAGACAGAAGGATCTCAGGTTCAAGGGCAGCCTGCGGCATATAGAGAGATCCTGTTTCAATAAAACAAAGAAACAAACACACATTTTCCCTACCTCCTGAAAACTACAAAAAGAATGAAACAGATGAGAAAGAGAGGGATTTCAGTCCCCACAGGGCTTTTGTGATTTGGGTTCTGCTTCTTCCCTGATGCTACCTTTGTGTTCTTTCCCCTTGTGCTGTGAATAACCTGCCTAAAGCTATCCATAGAGTTAGTTTGTTGCTGCAACTGCTATTTTTTCTAATCAGAAGATACTGTTGACTTTTTTCATGAAGTAATATGTACTATCCAATATATGCAAGGGGCTGGGATTTAGCTCAGTTGGTAGAGCGCTGCGCTGCAGTCTCTGAGGTCCCAAGTTCAATTCCCAGCACCACAAAAATGGAAGAAGGGCCTGACAATCCACTCCCAAGGCAATCCCGAAACAGTCAGCCATTGAAAACCCTATGAGGGTCGCTATGAGTTGGATACTGACTCGATGGCACTTAACAACAACAACAAGAATATATGCAGTTTTTTCTTGTAAATTCTATCTCAGTAAAGCTGCTACAAAAGACTTCACTCATTAAAAGACCATATCAATTCGGAGGTATCCAGTGAAAGAAACATTTTCATATAGAAATCTATCTTTAAAACATCTCTGTCAAAAAGGGTCAGAATTGAACTTGATGATTGGCCCTTCTCTCTCCTCTCTCCCCAGAATATTAGCACTAACATTAAAACCAGCATATTTCCTGTCCTGTCCACATAGAACCTTATCTGTTATTCCCAGATGCTTAGGAAATATTTCTATTTACATGTTCCCGTCAAACATACTTGACAGTTCATACTCTTCTCCCCTTTAGGCT
Source organism: Pedetes capensis (assembly GCA_007922755.1). NCBI lineage: Eukaryota > Metazoa > Chordata > Mammalia > Rodentia > Pedetidae > Pedetes > Pedetes capensis. Next base: position 109,067 of record VMDO01000951.1, on the reverse strand, counting down.
GGATCCTTTTGTGGTGTTCCTATAAGAAACACTATTTATCCCATCTTCAAAGCTAATAATCTAATAGAAATTTGAAATTGCTTTCTTCTCTTCCCTTCATCTAACACTAAATTTTTGCATTGTTTTTAAATTAATATTTCAAATTGTGAGACACACACACACACACACACACACACACACACACACACACAGGATTGGATGCCAGGGTGGTAAAGATGCAGGGGTTTAGTTCAGTTGGTAGAGTGCTGCTCTGCCCTCTCTGATGCCCTGGGTTCCATCCGCAGCACCACAAAAACAAAAGAAAGATGTGTCAGCCTGCTCCGGAACCAATCAGCTATTGAAAACCCTATGAATTGGACGTGACTTGACTGCACCTAACAACAACAAATATATATTGTAAAATTGACAACCTTAGCCATATTTTTTTTGGTGGTACTTAGGGGTTGAACCTAGGCAGGCCTTGCACATAGTTTGTAAGTGCTCTACCACTGGGCTGCTACCCCAGATTATTTATTTTTAATTTTGAGTCAGGGTCTCTCTGAATTATGCAGGCTGCCTCTGGCCTCAAACTCCTGATCCTCCTTGCTCCACCTCTTGAGTCACTGGGATTAAATATGTGTGCCACCATGCCCAGCCACCTCAGCCACTTTTAAGTGTACATTTCAGTTTCACTAAGTTCATTCACACTGTTGTGCAACCATCATGGCTATCCATCTCCAGAACTCTATTTTGTCTTGTAAAACTGAAACTCTACCCATTACTCAATAACTTTCTACTTTGTTTTTCCATCACCAAGCCTGTGGCAAATACCGTTTTACTTTTTCTTTTTCTTTTTCTTTCTTTTTTTTTTTTTTTCTTAAATTTTTTTTCCTCTTTCAGCCCTGGGGATTGAACTCGTGGCCTCACAGGCCTCATGCATGCTCTACCTCGGAGATGCACCCCCAGCCACTTTTTTATTTTTAACATTGTGTCAGGGTCTTGCTTGGTTCCACAGGCTGCCTCTGGCCTCAAACCTGCAACTCTCTGACTTTTACCTCTTTTTTTTTTTTCAGTACTAGGGGTTGAACCCAGGGCCTCGTGCTTGCATGCTCTGCAAGTGGTGGACCACTGAGCTGCACCCTCAGCCCATTTTTGTACTTTTTTTTTTTTTTTTTTTTGAGACGGGGTCTCCTTAAGTTATGTAGACTGTCTCTGGTCTCAAACTTGTGATCCTCCTGTCTTCACCTCCTGAGCCGCTGGGATTACAGTCATGCACCATTGCATCCGGCTACTTCCACCTCTTGAGTTGCCGGAATTACAGGCATGTGCCACTGCACCTGGCTAACCCTTCTACTTTTTGTCTCTTTGAACTTGACTAGTTACCCCATATAAATGGACTCATACAATGCCTGTCTTTTGCAATAGGTGTATTTAACTTAATGTAATGTACTCAAGCCTGCAGCGATACCACTGTGGCATCCAATCCCATCAGATCTCGGAAGCTAAGCAGAGTCAGGTTTGGTTAGCACTTGGATAGGAGACCGCCTGGGGACACCAGGTGCTATTAGGCTTGGGAGAAAGACCTGGAAACCCACTACCAAAAAACAACCTGCCATTGAAAACCCTATGAAGAGCAGAGAAGCACAGTGATAGTATTTTGTCGATTGTATGCAGGGCTACTAGGAATTGGGCACCAACTCGACAGCACCTAACAGCAACAAATGTCCTCAAGCTTCGTCTGTGTTGTAACCTCTGCCAGAATTTTGGCATTTTTTATGTTGACATTATTCTACCTCTTACTCTTTTCTTTTATCTCTTTTTGATTACCATGGAATGTAAGCCTGAATCATTTTGCACCTAAGTTACTGCTGTGATGTTTTAGCAAGTATCTGGAGATTCTCTCCATGTTACACCCATGATCTATAATGCCCAAGTCATCTTTAGAAATATCGCTTTCCTCTGGCTGTTGACCCTGACTTCCACGAATGGAGCTCCATGGGTAGGCGGCACAAAGTAGAGGCCCTGAGAACCTCCCTTACTGCTAAAATGATTTTACATTTTCCTTGATATTCTCCATCTAGACTAGCCCCTTCTGCTTAATTTCTGAGAACTTCATAATGAATTTGGACTCTTAAAAATGATCTCATTACCAGCCAAGCACTATGGCGCACATCTGTAATCTTAGCGACTTAGGACTCTAAGGCAAAAGGATCACAAATTTGAGGCCAGAGACAGCCTGTATAAGACCCTGTCTCAAAATAATAAAAATTTAAAAATGGGCTGGGGGTGCAGCTCTGTGGTAGAATATTTGCAAAGTATATTTGGAACCTTGGGTTCAATCCCCAGTACTGGGGAAAACAAACAAACAAACAAAAAAAACCTTATTACTATGTGCTTAAATTCAAGTGTCATTATTAGCCAAGGACCTTAATTTCAATCAGATAGTCACTTAATTTGCTTCATATTTATATTTATCTGTTTTTCTTTATGCCTTTATTTGCTCTAGGATGAAAATTTCAACTCCTAATGAACTATCCAAAGATTTTGTGTTCAGCATATGCTACCTACTTCATTAAAACATCACAATTGCCACATCCCTATTTATAGTTCACTTAATTACACCCAAACATTATAATTATAGATTATGCTGTACTGGTTAGTCCTTTCCTAACTAGATTTCAATTTCTTGAAAAGTGTATGCCTAATTTTTTTAGCTCCATGCTAGTAAACAAACAGCAAAAATGTGCATTAAAAAGAGAACAAATGTTATATTAGCATTTTTATATTAGTGGTACAATGATTAGAATAAATTATAGATGTACTATAAGAACTTTCAGGACACAACTGTCATTTTCTACCTTACTGTTTTTTCTAAACTGCCCACACTTAATTTGCTTGAAAGTGCCTTTATGTTTCAAAACATTTAAGAAACTTATTAGTGTTCTTTTTTCCTCCCCAAAAGCACACAGGCAGCCTTCCTGATTTACTATATGTTTAGTTTAGCATCATCCCAGCATTAGAAGTACTTGCTATGTCTATTATCATTAGATATATGTTCAAGGAAAAGGAAAGCAAACACCAACTGAATGAGTTAATATTGGCAACAAGATATAGACTATTCTTACAGCATTTGAAATGTTAGATCTCTTATGTAAACAGAATATAGAGTATGTATAAAGAAGATTGTTTAGTTCTTCAGATTGTTTCTTTCTTTGGAGCTGTTTTGTCTTCCCTAATTCTCCTTGTCATTTTCTGCATGATCTTAAGCCCAGGGTTACTGACAAGTAAAGATGATTCTGGACTTCCCTTTTTATACCATACAGGTCGGACACAGCTCATCAGCCTGGCCTTGATTTATTTAATTTTTTCTGTTAACATTGAAGAACATCATACTAACTGTAAAAGTCAAATACTATAATAAAAGTAAGACAGCACATACTTAAAGTCTGTAGACATCTTAGCTTGTGTCACCTTTATAACAAGAAGCAAATTTTGTATAATTAATTTAGCTCAATAATGATACGTTGAAACATCAGTTGCATATTGTGTTGGGAGTGAAAAGATGAACAGAGAAAATAACATCAGTCTGCCCCAGTGGATTTTATAGTCAAGCAGGAACATATTAAATAATTACAAGTATGTGAATATGATTTGAGGGATACAAAATACTGACCAGCAAAGGAAATTTACTCTGCTGTGGGGACAGTGAGTACCTTTGGGAACATATTCTTTAAGCTGAGCCCTAAAAGTTGAGTAGGAGGTATCCAGGTAAGTCGGGTCTCCAGGAGTTTTCCAAGGATAGGGGGAAACCTGGGAGGACCCAGGGATGGAAAAGCGCTACGCCATGGGATGCTGGGAAGCTCAACAGCAGGCAGCATGGTGCAGCAGAGAGTGGGGAGAAGGAACGACTGGTAGGGACTTGTAGGGAACCAAACAGTGAACCTGAGCTGAGACTGGCAGGGCCAAATGAGGCAGTGCCCACTTTTTCTACTTGTGAAGGACTTTGAAATGAAGCCTAAAGGACACATTTAAAAGTTTAGCTCGGGGACTCTCTTGGTTTACTTTGTGTTCTAAAGTCACAGCTCACCTGAATTATGGAGAATGAATTAGAGGAAGCCGGGGTTATATATATATGTACAAATAGGTGCATGGAGTTGTGAGTTGTCTTCATTTTCCTCTTGTTCCCAAGAGCTACTTAATACATTCTGAGTGTTCAAGGAAGAATAAATAATGGCTTATTTCATTGGTATGGGTGGCTGGTAGCCTGCATGACACAGGACAGCACCTTTGACCTGAGTGATATCTGGAGAGAGAGAAAATAGAAGGATTTTAGAGATTTTAGTGTATTAAAAAGAACCCTGTTCTCTACACTACATTAGATTTTAATGGGTGACAGAAGGACAATAAGCAAATAACAACTTTGAGGGGTCTTCCTTGAGTAGTTGAGTGGGAGATGATGGAAAATAATGGAAGGTCATTCCTGAGAGGAGGAAAATGAACAAAGGAGCAGATGCTAGGGAGATGGACAGTAAGGAATTAACAGTTGTTATATGTTAATATATAATCATGAATAATGTATGCTATATAACATTTATATGTGCACATGTCATTATAGGCCCATGAGATATATATTTTTGAATCATCTTTCCATAATTGGCCAGTAAGGTTATAGGAATGGACAAAATTTCTTGGGAATTTATAGAAAAAGAAGAACTTTTGAAAAGCCAAATATTAGCAAGAAAGTAGAAGATATAGGTTTAGAATTACATGCCGGAAAGAAATCTTGTCCATTCCATCTAATATATATTCAAAATAACAATGAATTTATTGAGGTTCTGTCATGTGAAGTGATTTTCTCTAAGTCATGGCATAGAAAATCTCTGTCTACCTTTCTAGTGCAAGTTTTTAAAAATCCAGTTGAGCCTCTTATTGGTATTATCTGCCTTGAAGTATCAATTGTGAGGGCCTAAAGATATTTTCCTACGTTTATATTTAACACCTTTTGGTAGCAGCAAATGTTAATATATCCATGTAGTAATCAAATATTTTCAAATGTAAGAAAAAATTCCTAGCAAAAAAAGAGAGATTTTTCTGAATAAATAAAACATACAGATCTTTGAGACTATAAGTTCTTTGAAGACAAAGATTCGTTTCTATGTCTTTTTCTTCTGAGCTGTGTACAAATATTTGCACAATTAGAAGCACAAGGATAGTGAGTTATTGTTATTTCTTTCTAGTAGCAATCTTTTCTCATGGTTTAAAATTAGAGCAGTTACTGATATTTTAAGAGCAATATTTTTGACTCTAGTAAATAGGAACATAAGTTATGTCAAACATAATAAAACTCTGATTATAAAACTCATTACTTTTTGATCCTAAAGATCAAACCTAAAGATACAGGATTGCCGATAAGGTTAATGGCACATTTTTAGCCCTTCAAAATATCTTTCATTTCAAGACTTTCTTTTTTAACCACAGAATGTCGAGATAGTTATGTTCTATTTATTGCTGATTTGTCTTTTTCTATTTTTTCCCTTCTTTTTGTATCATGCCCATAGCAGCTGTTTCCCTAACCCTTACTCCAACTCACAGGCTTTCCCACGCTCCTTTTTTGGCATTGATCCTCCGTTGGACAGATAAAACACGTGCCTAAACTGTAGTTACAGCCAATCTACAATCCATCAGGTTTTCCATAGGAGTGACTATGCTCATTTTACTCCAAAACCTAGTGGTCATTATATATATTCAGTTTACTTTAAATAAACCCCTGGCTTCCTCTCATTTAATTTCTCATTTCTTAGTAACATGCTGACAGATTACTCTTGGGTTCTGTAGACTCAGTGTGAGTGAAGCTAATGGATGTTTTTGTGTTAAGGAGAGAGGAAAAGAGCAGCATGGGCTTTAATTATAGACAGAAACAAGGTTCACTTCAAACTCAGTACAAGCTTGTGCCTCTGGATATGACATTCAATTTCTGAGTTTTAACCTCCTCCTGAGTAAAATGAGGTAATTATGATTTGTCTTTTGAAACTTTGATCTGAAGGAGATATTTTGTTAAAAAGTAACATATGATGAGACCCAGCACTGTTACAGTTGGAAATAGGTAATCAGGGTTATTGATTGTAAAGTGTACATCTGGGGCTCAGTGGTATCCACAGAACACTAGTCGTAGGCGTATCTCCTGAGCTGATGTATGGATGTGTGTGAAGCTGTGCATGGACATCAAAGGAATGAATGACTTAAAACAGACAAATATTCTCACTTGTGGACACCAACGCTCTTGGACTTAAGGATCTGATAGTGAGTGCTCTATATTAAACAAACTACTGTTATGTTTTTCTGTGTAAAATAATTGACAACTAAATTAATTTGCTTTTTTATGAGGTGTCTTTCTTGTCCTCTTATTCCTGACAGCTATTTAATATATTTTAAATGTCCATGGAAGAATAAAAAATGTCTTAATCAATAACTGAAATAATAAATGAGTGAATTTAAGACATGAATTTAAAATCATAAAGTTAAGATGTAAATGGATACAATCCTCCTTTGTGTGCATGAGCACACATATGTGTCGCTAAATAGTCACAACTTAAGACCAGAAGCAAACGTTCAAGAGACATTTATAAACCAGCTACTATGTGCCAGGAGTAGTAAAATAAATAATGTTTTCTACAGATGTAGGTGGTTGTTAGGTGCCTTTGAGTGAGGTCTGACTCAAAGTGATCCTATGTGTAACAGAATGAAACACTATTTGACACTGTGCCATGCACACAATCTTTTTATGCTTCAGCCCATTGTTGCAGCCAGTACGTTTCTTCTCATTTTGAGTCATGCCACATTAGCAAAAGGAGGCCCCACGGGCTTTATTCCACTTCCATCATTAAGGTCGACTCTACTTTGAGGAGGCAACTCTGGTCTAGTTGTCTTTTGAATGCCTTCCATTTTCTGGCACTATATTTGACAGTGCTTCTCTGCTATTCATAGGATTTGCAATGGCTAATTGTTTTGGAAGTGGGCTACTGGGTCCTTCTCCCTAGTCTGTCTTAGTCTGGAAGCTCAGTTAAAACCTGCTCACCATGGGTGGCTCTATTGGTATCTGAGATACCAGTGGGATAGCTTTCAGCATCACAGCAACATGCAAACCCCTGCAGCATGACAAGCTGACAGACCTTTTACTCCAAATACAGGAGTCCTTTGCACAAATTTTATAAAACAACTTAATTTTTTATTTGTATATATTTCAGTTACATCTTTTTTGGCTTCTCCTGAATGCTTTCATCACTTAACATCCTCAAGAAACTACAAAAACATCAATGACACCTTATCTGATTACTTGAATTAAAATTTCTAGATAAGCTGGGCATGGTGGTGAATGCCTGTAATCCCAGTGACTCAGAGGCAGAGGAAGAAGGATCAACACGTTCAAGACTACCTCTGTGTAATTTAGCAAGACTCTGTCTCAAAAAAATAAAACAAAATGGGGTGGGGGGTAGAGCTCAGTGGTACAGCACTTGCAAAGCATGCAAGTATGAGGCCTTGGGTTCAACCCTCAGTACTGAAAAAAAAGTTTCTAGATTAGTTCTTTATATCATGTAAAAAATTTTTATTGGTCAGTTACCTCACACACACATACACACACACACACACACACACGAATGAATATATGAACACATACACACATACATATATATATATATGAATGAAAATATAATTATGGGCTGTCCTTTTAATTTAGAAAGAGCCTATTTTAGGAATAGAAATGTGTATAATTGTAAAATTATTCATTTATTTGCATGAATTCCATCTTAATTTTTATTTGTAGTACAAAAAGTGAGATTTTTAAATTTTTCCTTATAATTTATCCTTTTTTACTTATAAATTTATTCTAAGTAAAATGGGTTATTTTTATTTGAAACAAATACAAATTCTTCAAAGATGGTTGGAAACTAGCCAAAGTTTGTATAATGTGTATAAATGATGAAACACTTTGTCCTGCAACTAGATTTCATGCTCTGATATGGATATTGATACTCTGAGTAAATGCATTTAATTTAACCTTATGGCTATACTTGATAATGCATTTTTAAAGTTGCTTTATTTGAGAACAATAGTAAACCACAAATTAATATCTTTAGACACATATTTAAGAATATTTTATAGAATTATAGTAGCAAATACAGTTTTGAAAGTTAAAACATACCTATATTTTTAATTTCCTTTGTTAGCAATTTGTAAATGAAAATTATGGTATATATACTAAAATCATGGGCTTTTCTTTGGCAAAGATTTTTTGAAACTTGGAGACATCAAGAAATGTATGTGATTACCCATGCAGTTCCAGCCAGAATTGCTTGTGAATGATCCTGTGGCTCATGTACGCAATTACAACAGCATGAGTGCCCTGCTGAAAGTATGAAAGTATGAATGTGCCCTACAGGTATCCACAGAGGACTAATAGTAACAATTTATAAAATACATTTGATACAAAAATATAGGATAATAAAAGCTGATATTTATATGGTGCTGATGTGTTGTAGGAAATTTTCCTACGGTGTCTCTGAATTTTGTTTTAAAGATTAAATGAGGTAAGATAAAGCACATACAACTTGCACATAAATGTTCTCCATACTAATAATGCCAATTATTGATTTAATTATGAATTATTATCATTAAGATGCTAAGATCTGGATTGGAATTCTGGACTGCTCAACTCCTAAAAACATCCTCCTATACACTTAGCTATTCTAATTTTCCCATATGAAGAATCTAGGGTTTTCAGGAAAGGTACTTAAATGCTCCTTATAAACCCTATGTACAACAGCCTTTTGGAATAGAAGGCATTGGCTTTTGATCATTATTTACCTGTCACTAGTGATTGGTCTTATATCAAGCTATTTAAATGGTTTGAGCTTCTTCTGTAAAAGAAGATAATAACACCTATCCTAGAGGTGTTGTTGTTGTTGTTGTTGTTAGGTGCCGTCAAGTCGGTATCCGACTCATAGCGACCCTCGTAGGGTTTTCAATGGCTGAGTGCTTCGGGATTGCCTTGGGAGTGGATTGCCAGGTCCTTCTCCCATTTTTGCGGTGCTGGGAATTGAACTCGGGACCTCAGAGACTGCAGCCCAGCACTCTACCCACTGAGCTAAATCCCTAAGGTATCCTAGAGGTGTTAGAAGGATTAAATGATATAATACCTTCATAATGCATAAAGCCTAGCACATAAGTTGTTGTTGGTAGGTGCCATCGAGTCGGGTCGGATTCATAGGGCCCTACAACAGAATGAAATACTACCTAACACTATGCCATGCGTGGTACTATGTCAGTACTTCTCTGCTATTCTGAGAGTTTTCAGTGGCTGATGATTTTGGGAATGGGATGTCAGGTCCTTCTCCCATTTTTACATTTCTGGGGATCAAACCCAATGCCTCAGCACAGAGCAGCAGTCTACCAAAGAGCTAAACCTCAGCCCTGGCACATAAGAAGCACTCAGAGGTTAAGTGTTACTGCTGCTTTGAGGATTGTGCATCATATAACTGATTTCATTTGCTTATTAGCACTTAGCTTGTGCCAAACTGAATCATGTGCACTGAACTTCACAGTGGGCTTTTGCAAACTAACCTGGCTGCATCTTAGTATTTCTCTGCTTTTCTGGCGATGTATTTTCCTCGTCCCATTCATTTAAATTTTATTCCATGTATCTAAAAATAAATGAAAATAAGTCACTTTGTCAATTTTATCTCAATACTTTTTAAATGTTTTTATATTTTGCATAATTAGGGTAGTATTGTATATTGATGGATATACTGTATTTTTTAAGTTAATAGAATTTTTGTAAATATTTCTATGACATTAAGTTTATAGACATCATTTATATACTTCTTAGTACTGTGTATATGATTATGTCATAGTTTATTTAAGCATTTCTCTCTTGTTGGGTTTGCTATTGATTATCTCCACATTTTGTCACTATAAATAATATTGAAGTAAATATTCTTATAAATTCTTGGTTTTTTTTTTCCGTACTGGGGGGTTGAACCCAGGGCCTTGCCCTCTAGCCCCTTTTTTACTTTTTATTTTGAGACAAGGTCTTGCTAAGTTGCATAGGCTGCCTCTTGCCTCAAAGTCATTATTCTCCGGCTTCAGCCTCCCAAGTTGGTGGGATTCAGGCATGCATCATTGCAATAAGCCTTGTTTGCATTGATGGGTTTTTCCAGGTACTTTTCTATAGCTGGCATTATAGAGTCAAGAAACTAAGTGCCCTGTGTTCTAAAATAAAGGGTTACAATCTAGTAATTCCAATTGGGGAAAAAAAAAAAAAAGACTTGAAAAACTACTGCCCAAGGGCGATGTTGTTTTGTTTTTTTTTTTTTTTTTAAGTATTCTGTGACATCTCCTCTGGGGTTGCTATTGAGAGGAAAGAGTTATACCCAGAAGGTAACTTTTATGTCCCTTTCTTACATCAAATGAAAATTTGACTTTAAATAAGGATGAATTTCACAATGTCAGATTTGAGAAAAAATAAAGATACTTACTTAATATAGTCAATGTTTATCAGGTGAAGAGTATTTTAGTAGCTTAACAACTCTCACCAAAATTTGTCTTAGAAAAAGCATAGAAAGATATTTAGGTATTGGTAACAGTATGGAGAGAAAACCATTGCCTACTCATTCTACTTATCACCAAAAGCCTTGGGTATCAAATGGAGCTGGGACTCCAGAGAAGAGAGCTCACATGGGCATCACTGAAACATTGTTTTGTAATGCTCTGGGCAGAAGATGAAGAGGAAGAGAAAGTACAGGATTCCAGGAGGTGGCTGAAAACTGCAGCTTGACTCTTCATTGTAAACCCCCCAGTTCTCCACCCTCTGTCCTTATGAGTCAAGTCTCATGTATTCATGAATGCTTGCTTCCAAGTTGCACAGTATTTTTATCACATGAGAATGGTCTGAGTTCATGCTGAGGCTCACATGATGTAGGGGAGAGGCAACCCCAGGATAAACTGGCATCCTAGAAGAAAGAAACTTAACTAACCTGTCATTATAAGTATCAGGAGTGTTGAGAACTTTCAACCTTACTGTGGAATTTGTACCATGACAGTAATTCTACATGTGCCCCAGGAGACAGGGAGACCCCAGGAGATGGGGAGGCCCCAGATGAAGATTTAGCCTCATGACTTTTTAGGAAGCATAGGAAGCACAAGCCTTGCTTTTCCTTGTTGTTTGGAGCAGAGTCCCTGAAGGATTGGGAGCACAGAGCTAAATGGGTTACTCCAGGATGCACACACCAGATTTTGTTTTAGAAATACAGGCATCTGGGCACTTAGGGGTTAAGGTATAATCATTCCACTTTGTCTTCAGATTCCAGAAAAGTTATTGGGCAATAAAAGGCTGAATGTCTTGCCCTTTATTCATATGTCTTTAATCTGACAGCCATTTAGACTGTACTTTGATTCGAATAGGGGAGGGGCTGGTGTGTGTGTGTTAGACTGGCTCAGAGTTGTCACAAGTAGCAGAACTCAGACCCAAAAACAAAACAAAAAAGATTTCTTTTCTGATTATTGGAGGTGTTGAATTGTGAGCCAGATCAGTTTTGTGGGGATAAAATACAGCACTTTGAGATGGTAAAGCGACAACAGTGTTGAGAAATAGAATAGCAGTATTTCATAAATTTGTATGTTCCAGTAGTCTGAAGTTGTTCAAAGTGTCAAATTAGCCACCTTATAATATTATGGTATTGATTTTTGGGCATATGTTTGTATAATTTTTTAGGTTTGTTTCAAAAGTTGATTTTTTATTGATTTTTGTGTTTGTGTGGATATAATTTTAATGTTTTGATGTTCAGAAACAATTTATATATACAGTAGCTCTAACTTTTATCAGATTAGTTAATGTTTTTACACGTCTTTATCAGAGTTAAATCTGTGTTCACATCAGATAACTCAAGACTGTGAGACTATTCCATTGGCTATGAAGTTTGTTGCTTTAATTGCAGCCAAGTTAATCTGTAGAATTGAACAATTACACTACCATCTGTCTTAAAGGTTTATAACTGGTATAAAATAAGCAAATAGTGTAAAACACTTGTACCTATGTGTGCTGTTCAAAGTTTTATTGGTAGTAAAAAGTGAGAAAGAGAGAGAGACATGCTTGCTTTTGTGCTTGGGAACAGAATCTGTTTCTAACCTTTGCTGTTCACAGGAAGTGGGAGAGGTGAAATGAGGCCTGGTTTTGTGGCCAGGCCAGAGCACTGTGTGTTCCTAAGTGTGGTATTCAGGTTTCATGTCTGTCTAGCTTCTTGCTCCTTTGAATAGCTGGGCTTTGAAGTCCTAAAAACATAGATTGGTAATGAACAACATAAAGAGTGGGCAAATATTTGGAAAATCCATGCTCTGAGAATAGCCTCATAGGGTACTTTGGCTCAGATAATATTATAACTGTATTTTCCTTTCCCACCCGAATTACCAAGTTTTACTAATATGATGCGGTAAATTTCTCACATAATAATAGTTGAAAAGTCTCAATTTTACTTGTGATTGTAGATAGAGCTATTGCTATGCTTATTTCTAAATATTAGAGTAGGATTAACTATAGTCTACTAAGATGAAAATCTAGCCCTTAAAGTGCCTTTTTTTATATATTACAGATGAGTATCAGAAGAAAGAACCCTAACATAATTTTGGCAATATACTGAATCAAACACCTTTGAACAAAAATGAATATTTTATTCTATGGCATACTACCACAAAGAGTACTCATTATGATATATATATATAGTGTCTTGTATTAAAAGAATTCTCTATTAAGAAAAAAAAAATCTATTTCCACCAAGGACCCATTCTAAAAATACATATATAAGACATTACAGTATCTCTATTTAGATGAAGATGAATACTAGAAAATCTTCTATTTAGCAAGAGTACACTGTCTCATCCTCCTTTCAAGAAAGTAAAAACAAGCAAGTTTTGTTAGATAGTTCCAAAGGGAAGATAAATGTGAATAATTTTTTATATTTAGGAATATATGAATTTTAAAAGGCAATCTGAGGTACTGGTATATTTATCTCCTGCCTTAGAGACAGTTCTTAAAACTGTAAAGATTATTCTTTAGTAGTGACTTTTGGAATATAGCATATATAATTTTTTTGGAGAACATAATTTTGTAATATTGATGCCTTTATTTAACTTGTTATGTTACAGTATTGGTTTAACATTTCAGTGCCGTGATGTCAGACTTGGAACATGAGAAATTGCCAGTGAAGTCAGGGTTGACTTTAGTTATTTTTAGTTTTATCTGGTACCAAATTTTAATGCCATATTCTATATTCAGGTCTCTGAAAAAAATGTGGCTTTTCATTTATAAAAACATATTTATGGGTATTTATAAAAACGTTAATAAAGTATACATCTTTGCAAAGTATACAGAGAAAATATATGCAGGTTTGAAATAGAGCTCTATAAAATCCTGGCATCTTCATAGATGATAAACTTACAGAAAATAATGATGATTAAATATATTCTGTTAGAAGTCAAGTTTCCCCCAGCTCCCTCGTATTCTGTGTCTGTTTCTGTTACACACAGTGTGTACATTATACCTACACTCTCACATCTGTTTGGTTCACTTCTTTCTTGAGACTTACCCCTAAAATGTTTCACATTACACACACAGTTAAGATTACAGTGTTCTTTTTAAGAGCATACTTTTCATAATGCCTTGAATTTGTTTTTCTGTGGCAGAGGAAAACAACCTCATGCACCTGGACAAACAAAGGTGTTCCTTCAAAAACAGACTTTCAGAATCATTAATTCTGGTTTAGAAGCGATTAGGAAGGGTAAGTGGACTCATGCGCATGGTTTCAGCACTGGCAAGTGACTGATCTTTGGTTTTCTTCTCTCTTGTTTTCATCTTCCACTTATATTACTGGACTGTCTTTAAAAATTTGATTCCCTGTCTAGCAAGTGAACCCAGGGCAGCCCTCCAGCTTCTTTCAGCCTTTTGGTAGCATGTGGGGCCAGCTGGCTGAGATGACAGGCACTTTTACCGGCACACATCCCAAGGTAAGGCTAGAGATGGTGAAGGTAGAATAGACTTTTGTTAATTAGTTTAGGTGATGAAGATGAAGAAAGAGCAGACAGTCCATATAAATACCAAATAAGAAATAGCCCAAGTGTGAGTGGAGTAATTGTGTGCAGTGTAAGGAAGAGGAGATAGCAGTGTTTTCCAGTGAAGTTGACATTGGTGAGAAGTGATGCAAGTTAGAAGCAGAAAGTATTATATTTTTGCAAGTTTTAGCATAATTGTAACTATTGTATTAGAAGACATAATCATTACCAAAGTAAAAAAGTTTAAAGGATAAATAGCTTTAGCTTGAAATTTTAAATATAGTACTCTTATTCTTTCTGCATTACAGAATGGCTATAGAATAAGCTGGCAAGTTTTTGGTTAGGAAAGGAAAGGAAAGAGTAGAGGTAAGAATGGAAAACAGTGATTTATGGAGGAAAAGATGCGCTGGAACAAAGCAGTTTGCTCCTTTTATATTTGGAAGGTGGGTAATTTACATTAGTAGACTCTTTTCTGCCTCTTTTTCTCCTTCCTTCCCTTAGACTGCAAGTTTGCCTTTCATTTGGAAAATTATTCAGTATAAATATGCATAAGGGAGCATTATATGACTTGCTGACTACTTTATAGGTAAAGAACATATGCTCATGACTTTATTAAAAATCCCATCATTGCAAATAATTAAGATAAAATTACAGATGCAAGGAGGTGCTCCTGTCCATGTAAAGCAAAAAAAAAAAAAAAAAAAAAAAAATGTTGGGGAGGGGGTGTGAAATAATGTTTAGATCTACCTATGGATGATTTGCTTGTTGTTGTTGATTTAGGGCTGGGATTTAGCTCAGTGGGTAGAGCGCTGCACTGCAGTCTCTGAGGCCCTGAGTTCAATTCCCAACACTGCAAAAATGGGAGAGGGACATGGCAATCCACTCCCAAGGCAATCCTGAAACAGCCATTGAAAACCCTATGAGGGTCGCTATGAGTCGGATACTGACTCGACGGCACCTAACAACAACAACAACAACATGGATGATTTACATTGGAAATGCCAGGCATGCATGTTAGAACCTTTACTTATTGGAAAAACATAGAAAAATATGCAAATATGTTACTGTTACTGTAGAGTAAACAAACATCTTGTAATAAACTCTAATAAATCATAATAATAAACCCCAGAATCTCAACAGTAGACCAACTGTCTTGAGACAGTGGATCATGATACAGTGACAATAAGATTTCATCCTGCCTTCTGCCCACCTTGGTGCTCACATTTTGTCATGCCTTTTGGTGTAGCACTGCAACCATACTTCAAAGGCAAATGAGGAAAGACTTAGCAGGCTCAGGAAATGCTAATGATGAGATGTTCTCAGTTTTACTGGTCTATAGCACTTAGTTGTAAGCACTTAATCTATGGAATTCTGTGTCATCCATTTGGAAGAACAAATGAATATGTTTTTAGATAACCTTGGAACCCAGATGGTTGCCAAAACCATCAATTCAGAGTATTTATAGAGGCATGCTTCAGCATTAATTTAGGTGACCAATAATATCTAGTGGTAATCTTTATTCATCAAACAAGGTGGGGACATACATATGGGCAGCAGGGGTTCTTTCCACCAGAAGATGGGTACTAAAGGAGGTGTGCTTTTGTTTCTCATTTTACAGTGTTTCTGGTGGTCCTACCCTCATCATTTCTCACCATACTTCTATACTAAGAGAATATTTCACCTTTTAAAGTAAAATTTCATGACAACTTAGTTTATTGCTTTCTTGCCCTAAAGAGCTTTTTAACTTAGAAGTATGAATTTACATCTGTGCATACTCATATGAAAAATTACACTGATAAAATTGATATTTGCTAAGAGCTTGACTGACCTTAGGTAGGCCCGATATTATTTTAAGTGCTTTACAGATATTAATTTTCTAATTATTTTAAGAGACCTAAAAAGTGACCTTCATATTTATGATGGAATATAAGGCCATGGTCAGAATGCCCATGACCTATTTTCACATTTCTTATCCTGGTTCTATCTAATGGAACTCAGAGAAACTTATGGAAACATGAAGATGCTATATTATTTTGTTTTTTTCCTAAATGTCTGGCAGAGTGCCTATTTCACTAAGAACTTATTTAGAGTAGAGAGGTAGCATGTATAATCATCACGAGCCTCAGTTTTGGAACTAGACTCCCTGATTTGAAATCCTTGCCCTACTTGTAGGCTGTGTGATTTGGGACAGTTTGTTTAAATTGTCTGTGCTTTAATTCTTATATTAGTGTAATGTATATAATAATGTGTATAATACTTCACAGAGTTGTTAGTCAAATAAAAAAAGTCCTTAGAACTGTGACCAGCACATTTTATATACAACATAAGTAATAAAGTGTATATAGATGTATTTGAGTATTTGAGACTTCTCCAAAGGAAAACACTCATTTTTGTTGATTAAATTTCAGACAATAAGAATGGCAACTACAAGAGATTTTGTAACAATACAGGAGATTATCCTTCTTGTTTATCCCTCTCTTGGGCAGCTACATGTCTGAGATCCCCTCCTGTTACTGGAGCTGGTGGTCACTGGCTTGGAGAACTGACTATGAAAATTTTCAGTTTGTGAAAAACATCTGGAGACTTTACTTGACTACAAATTTAATATGAGCCAACTGTATGATGCAGCTGCTTAAAAGGGGGTAAAAAGAATAAAATAGGAGGAGAAAACCCTCAAGACTTTCTTTTGCAGTATAAATAGAAATAAGAGTGTCCACATCTTGGGAAGTAATATCTTTGACGTATGTCATGCTGGCTTGATCACAGTGGGAATAGTGTGTTCTGTCCAAGACACCATGATTTTAGGAAGGACATTGACCAACTGGAATGCCAGAAGTCTGGAAATCATGTAAAAGAACACAGGAAGTAGGACTGGGTAGCCTAAAGAAGAGAAGACCAACAGGGACTAAAACACCTGTCTTCAATTATTTACAAGGCTGCCATTTTTTAAAAAATGGTTGTATTTACGTATTGCTTTAGAAAACAAAAGTGGAATCACTATAATGAAAACATGCACATTTTAACTCAACAGGAAGAGTAATGGAGCTAACTTGCTCTTCTTAAAATGGGTACTGATACTGGGTCTTACAGAGATGCTATAAGAATTCCTGCATGTAATTGATGCTTAGTCTCAATTACAGTCACTAAAGTAAACGTTATGCATTCATATCTTTATTGATTTTGAGCAGTAAAATAATTCAATCCATAAAAAGTTCATTCAGATTTTAATGCTGTTATATTATTGCATTGATGGTTAAAATTAGACTTGATGGCACAACTGGCTGTCCTTCATAATGAAAGGAGTAACAATTTCTATATGAGGTTCACTTTCATCCAGTCTTATTTTGAAATCTTATTTAAGGAGGAATCAAGGAAAAGTGAGTGATCAAGAGATACAAGGTGCTTTGGTGTTTTCTGAAATTTCAGAAATTAGGTTCAGTGGATTATTCAGAATTCTTTACATGCATGTTAGCAAAAATAGTGTGATAAAGGACTAACAGAATTACATGGTGTTGGGGTTTGACTAGAGAAAATCTCTGCTACTCATTCTTGATCTCTACTTGTTTTCAACCTAAGAAGTACAGAAATGTGTCTTTGAATATTATCTGTGAACAGTATTTGAGGTTCATACTAGTAGACCAAGATTCTATTTTAAGTATTGAATAAAATAAAAATATATTACTGGTAAATAGAATACGAGATAGCTATAGAGTCACCTGGGGAACTACTTCTGTATTTCTCTTTCAGTATTTCATCCTTGTGTCTTCAAACAGTGTCTTATGATATAGCCCCAGCTGGCCTTTAACTCAACAATCCTCTTGCCTCCACTTCTAGGGTGCTGGGGTTACAGATGTGAGCCATCATGCCCAGCTGCAATCATAAATTTCCTAATATTCTTTGAAATCAAATGAATACATCTTGAGTTGTTTCTATATGTCCATTTAGGTGGTTCTGGATAGCTAAGTTGCATCTCTTGTTATCCTAAAGTCTGTATTACAGGGATTTGGTGATGGACTGTCTTACTCATGTCCTCCATAAGGAAGATTTGCTTCCTGTGGTAACCTGTTAAACTGTAAGGAAGCAGCACAAATTAAACCAAATTGTTTCAATGTTCATTATTTTTAATTTTTGATAAAAAATTTAGTATAGTTGAAAAGATGAAAGGATATGATTGTCATATATTTATATAAAGTATAATGTATAAATTTTTGTAGTGTTTTTTCATGTTCCAAAATATGGGAGTATATGTACAATAGTGAGGTTACTATACATCCAAGTGTTCAGATCATGAATGTTTCCTTTATTTCAAAAGTACCATTACTTCAGAAGTAGTTGAATGAGTGCTATCACAAGGAGTTTAACTACTGAAATGCTTCTTTAAAAAGTAAAAAAATTGAAGCTAGCCTCAGTGGTGCATGTCTGTAATCCCAGCGGTTTGGGAGGCAGAGGCAGGAGGATTGCAAGTTCGAGACCAAAGACAATCTGTGTAATTTGGTGAGACCCTGTCTCAAAAAAAGTAAAATATGGGCTGGGGCTGCAGCTCAGTGGTCCAGCACTTGCAGAGCATGCAAGCACGAGGCCCTGGGTTCAATCCCCAGTACCGCAAAAAAAAAAAAAAAAAAAAAAGTAGAAAAATAAACAACAGTAAAACCCTTAGTTTAATATAATCTTACTTGTAACATGGAAAGAATGTTAGGCAGATATTTTAAGTGGGACCTATTGAAGTTGTTGATTCTAAATAATACTGATATTTGGAATCATTCCCTTTCCTCTTCTCTTGTTAAAATTCTCCTGCATGAATTCTCCATTTAGATTTCTGAGGTAAGCTGGGCGCGGTGTCATATGCCTGTAATCCCAGCACTTCCAGGGGCTGAGGCAGGAGGATCTATGTGAGTTTTAGGCCAGTCTGGGCTACATAATGAGCTCCAGGATATCCTGATCTATGCAGCAAAACCTTGCCTCAAAAAGGAAAATAAATAAAATAAACAAACAAACAAACCCACAAAAAAGATTACTGATGAAAATGATAGCAATTGAGCATACAAATAAGCATGTATTAAGTAACAGTTTTGAATATAATTGTGTTCTATTGCTTAATGTTGTCTTTGATGAATATGTCAGAAAAATAGCATATCTGAGTTTGGCTTCTGATTTCTTTCTTTTTTCTTTAGTTACCTTTTTATCTGTGTTACCTTATCTTTAACTTTTGTCTCCAGTTGTTCCCTAGTAGAGTGCTGCAATTTATAGTCCTTTTTCAAATGGTAACAATTTTGAGAGAATAGGGATGTGGACTTTAAGATGAAGAGCATTTTAAATGAAGACTGTTTTAGATGTGAATGTTGTATTGTTCACATCTGAGTTTGTGAATCTCTGTGACACACTCTTCTCAGCCATGAGCAGTTTTACTCAGCTAACACTGTGGGGTGGAAAAATTACCCTAAGTAATTCAGTGAGGTCAATTTAAATGAGAACTTAGGTATTGCTGAATGACCACTTTACTGAACACTTACTATATGCCACACACATGGAAGGGAGATTATAAAAGCCAAAATTTATATATATAAACACATATATCTACAAACATATATATAAATATATGTAACCCATATATATATATATATATATATATATATATATATATATATACACACACACACACACACACATATATGTGTGTGTGTGTGTGTGTGTGTAGGCCTGCAGCCATAGCCCTGTGGCGTCCGATCCTGTCAGATCTCAGAAGCTATGCAAGATCAGGCCTGGTTAGTACTTGGATGGGAGACTGCCTGGGAGCACCAGATACTGTAGGCTTGGGAGATGGACCTGGCAACCCACTCCCAAAAATCAACCCGCCATTGAAAACCCTATGAATAGTAGAGAAGCACTGACAATAGTGTTTTGCCAGTTGTACATACGGTCGCTATGAGTTGGATACCGACTCCATGGCACCTAACAACAACAACAATATCTATCTATCTATCTATCTATATATTTATATATATGTGTGTGTGTGTGTGTGTGTGTGTGTGTGTGTATGTTGTTGTTATGAGCTGTCACATCAGCTCCCCATACATGTGTATATATATGTGTGTGTATTGTATTATCCGGTAGAGTGTTTAATTTTTTGTGGCTGTTACTATTGATTTTTTTTATCTCCATCATTTCAGTTTCCTGTTTTGTCTCAAGTATTCTTGAAGCCTCAAATCCATCTTTCACATGATGCTAGTCCTTTGTTTTTCCAATATCCACTTAGCACCCAAATGCCAACATCTGCTGCATTTTGCCGTATGCTTCCAGGCTTGAACTCTGAAATGCCCCCAAATGTTTTTAAAATTTATTTGTGTACATTTTCTAAATAACCTTCCTTTGAATTCTGAGTTTTATGTGAATTGTAGTTAAACTCTTTTTTCCATGACTTGTAGCATATGGCATTTAACTATTTGCCAGTGTTGCTTTCTCAAGTAAACATATTTGTGCAAAGGCATTTTAAAAGAGCAGTGCACTTAATCAGGGGAACTCCTCCAAGGTGACCCTGCTGCTCAGAATGGTTTAAAGATTTAAACATACATAGCTTAGTACACAGTTTCATTGTCTTTCAGAGTTCATTAAGATATCTAACCTTGGGCAAAAAATAAGATTTAAAAATTTTGTAGGTATAACCTTTAAACTTTTCATACAGAAATATCTGCCCCTAGCTGAAGAGAATCAATTGGAATTGCAGCCAAACAGTATTGGCCCTGCAATTTAAAAAACCATCTATTGCATGTGGTTTGAGACAATCATAAATCTGGATTGGAATTCTCTGATCTAATAGAACATGAATTACTTTCCATAAATTGTGCCCATCGAATCATGTTTTATGTTTTTTTAAAATAAGCTACTGCATTTCTCACATCTTTTACCTCATCTAGATTATCACAGAAAAGAGTATCTAGCAGTTTTTAATTCCGTTAGCCCCACAGCAAGAAATTCATATTGATATTGGAATGCATATTCCCTTTTCTAATCATAGCTTCTGAGAGTGCAATTTTGTGAAGCGCTAGGCATGTTAGCTGAATCATAAACACAGCTGCAGACATTTAGAAAGTGATTACAGATGTCATTTGTAAATCACGGATGTTTGTCACAGAATAGTTTAGAGACTTGCTTCAGATTGTATAGATAATCGATGGCTGAGTCATGATTATTTCCTTATTTTTCTAGTGCTGTGCCCTAGTGCTTTTCCCAAGAAATAGGTGATCGGACCCCGTGTGCAAGTAGTGAAAACAGATTTGCAAATGCTGATCCTTTCATCCATAAAAATGCCATGAAATAGCAATGCGAAGACTTGGAGATGGATAAAGTGTTCAAGAGTAATGTTTAGATTTGCATTTACATGTCGGGGAGAAAAATGGTAGTATAGCTAGTGAGTAGAGGTTTTTTTTTTTGGGGGGGGGTTAGGACTCCACTTGTCCTTACTAATAGAATTGTGGCCTGGGAAAGTCATTCAAACCCTTCAGACTCTGGTACCTTCACCTGTAAAATGGTTGTAATGTTACTGCAATGTTTTGGTGAAAATTAAGGATCCTATATATAAAGTGCTGAGCACAATGCATGGATGCATGATTTTTAAAAATAATGGAAAAAGTTGAAATGCTTAATGACCTGAAGAATTTTGGATTTTAGGGGTTTCTTTGTGGGGCGAGGATTGGAATATTCACATATACTTAATGAAATATCTTGAGGATGAGACCCAGGTCTACACATGAAGTTCATTCATGTTCCACATATACAATATTTTTACAATATTTTATACAATATTTTTAGTGTGCCTCTGCTTTGATGGTGGCTCTATCATGTGAGATCAGGTGTAGAATTTCCCACTTACAGAGTCACATTTATGCTCAATGTGTCAAGGTTTTGAATATTTCAATTTTTTGAGTTAAAGATGCTCAACCTGTACCAGTAACAACTTCTCCTGAAAGGGTAAAAGGAAGTTTTTAAGTCATTTGTTAAAGTTATGCTAAAATTATGAGGAAATAAAACTCGGGTGGTTGAGGCAGGAGGATCTGGCCTTCTAAGGCCAGACTGGGGTACTTGCAAAACTCTCAAAAAAAAAAAAAGTGAGATTATGTTAGCATATGATGATCCAAACTCCTTAGATAATTTATTAGTCCTGCAACTATTTATTTTTAAGTGTGACAACTTTTACCTTCAAGAAAATGAAAGAAACATAAAACTAAAGACTAATGAAATATTGATGCAAAAGTGATAGTGTGATTCGTTTTGAAATTTTTGAAACAATTCCTTGGTATTATCAACAATCTGTTTCATTATCCAAAATGGAAAATGTGTGTGTTATTTAGGAAGATGCTCTTCTGCTTACCTACCAGTTAAACACATTCAGTAAAAGGCACATTCTTTTGGAAGACAATATAAGCATTTAGTCTTTAGCAAGAAGTCTGAATTCAAGTGTTGGAAAGTAGAACATGAATAAATTATTTCAAATACAGAAACTTTTAAAAAGCTGCTAGTTTAAGAAATTTATTTTCTAGATGCTTAAGCATTTCACATGGGATAAACTAAATAATATGGAAGAAAATTAGTAAGTTTTAGATTTCAGCGGTTATCTCCATCCTCACATCATTCTGGATTTCTTCTGGGCGTGTATTTATGTCATCTGTTGCAGCTGGTTGCATCATCTTGCATAGTTTGAGAAGTGTCAACAGCTGCCAGGAAACTGGCAGTGTGCATCCAGGTGTTCTGAAGACAGTGGGGCGATCTGCAGTGTGCTGGTTGTCTCCCTGGGTCTGAGTTCTAACAAAGGTTAGTGGGCACAAATGGCTCTTGACCATGCAGAGATCTGATTTAAAAGTGCTTTAAGAGTCAAGATCCTGGTGGCTTGAAGCATTCTATTTTGTACCTCAATATTCTTGGATCCCTTACATTTTCTGCCAATAGTTTGTCTGAATACCATATGCCATACTACTGATGTTCTTCATAGCTCCCTCGGATGGGCCTGACAGGTATTACAGTCTTGGAAATTTCCATGTCTGTCTCAGAGATAAACAGTAACAGGGCCTGTCTTTGAAAGTGTGCTTAACTACTTAGCGTCCTTCAACCTTACATTTTTTCCTTCTCTATGAAAAGAACAAATTACTTGAAAAGGAGCAGAAATCCCACGTGTATTCTGGTTTAAAGGATTGTAAAAAGTAATGAAAGGATTTTTGGATCCCTTATTTCTTTGATGCTAGGGAAATTATCTGAAAGTAAACTCCATACTTATAAAATGTGGTTTATCTATTACCCTGAGTACAAGTTCTGAAAGACTGATTTAAAAATATAAAGTAGAAGAGGACAGTTCTCATTTAAAATTTGTTGTTGTTGTTGTTGTTAGTTGCCGTCGAGTCAGTATCCGACTCATAGCGACCCTCCGTACAATAGAGGAAACACTATTAGTGCTTCTCTGCTGTTCATCGAGTTTTCAATGGCAGATTGATTTTTGGGAGGGGGTTGCCAGGTCCTTCTCCCACATTTAAAATTTAGGGAGATGATATTCATACTGATGATTGGTAAATAAAGAGAAAAAGGTTGGAAATCTTCATTATTAAAGTTTAAGCACAATGTTGAGAAGATCTGTTTGTGTTTGTTTCTGCCTCTCCTAATGCATAGGAATTCACACACAGACACCCCTGCGAAGGTGTCTGTTTCTAATTAAACTTTAATGCAGCAGTGAATACTTTGTTCTCTTGCCATGAGGTACCTCTTCCAGGGAGGAAGGAAGAACAAGCTCACAAACTACCAGTATCCTTTCAAAAGATACTTGTTTTAAGCAAGGAAGTTTTGTAATGTTAACAACTTGAAACAGGTTAAGCATATCTAATCTGAAAATTCAACTTCTGAAACACCCCAAAATCCAAAACCTTTTGAGCCTCATGCCAGTGCTCAAAATTTTTCATATCTTCAAGCATCTCAGATTTCAGATTTTTGGATTAGGGTTGCTTAGCTGATAAAAGTCTGTTGAAATATGATAAACTCTGGAAAACTCCAAAATCTGAAAGACTTCTGATCCCAGGCATTTCAGATAAGAGACATTTAATGTGTATATTCCCCTGCTTCCTGGTAAACATCATACCTTAAATGAAGCTTCTGTGTTTCAACATATTTTTCTTTCTTCTGAAGGAAAACTGCCCATTTTTTGTCTTGGAGATGATTTACCCAAACTTTCATCCTTTGCTTTGGGGGCAGAGTGCTTTAGTTTAGTACTAGACTATAAATATCACATGCAGCATGGGAAGGATAATCTGTGGAAACACAGAGGTGAACACAGTTGAAATGGGTTACTGTGTAGGAATTTAGTGTTTTACTCCTAAGTGCTGTGTCTTTCAATGAATCATCTCCAGTTGTATATGCAAATACTGGCTGATGCCTGAGTCCCTGAGCACATTGGTTCCCTACTTTTAGTACATATAAACACAATTTTACAGAACTTAAACCAATTGTGTTGGAGTGAAAATAACATTTATGGCCTCTTTTTTTGTTGGGTTGCTGCTCTGTTGAGAAGGATAATTTTAGTATGAAAACGACTTGGAATCTATGTTCTTATTCAGGGTTGTAGCTTATTCCTCAATTCCAGACAGATCACTCTTTCTGAGCTATAGTTACTACCACAATGCTTAAATATTTTGGCTTTGTTGGAAGATTTGTTTTACATCTCTATTCTGTCCTTGTAGTTGTGAGAGAATGACATCTCCCTGAGAGTGTCCTGTTTGTGGGAGAATCATTATCTATTTGTCCATTCTCATTACTACCCCTGTATAAAGTTTTCATATTTATTTGTTTGCCATCTATAATTCTGTCTGACATAGGCTGATTTTGTGTTTTGAAAATAAAAGATACAGAATGAGATAAGACACAGGGAGAATGAGTAATGAGCCAAAAGCAAAGATTTTGTATATTTTAATTTCTCTGAACAGTTTCTCCATGAAGGCTTATAAGAATGTTTTTTGTTTACTGAAATGTTATTCTGCTATGTGAGTTCATGTGGGGAGAAAAGTTCTCATCATTTGAGAGGAGGAGAAATCAGTACATAATATTGGAGATGAAAGATTGTGGTGACAGTTTTACTGGCTCCATGACTTTAAAGTAATTTACGTAGCTGCCTTTTTTAGAGTGTTTCCTTCTGTTTAAGAGTTGTTGTGAGGATGAAATTAAATTAAAAAGGCCAGTCATTAGAACATTGTCTGTAAAATAGTGGTTGGAAAACACACATACACCCTCCCACTACTGTTTAGACATACATGTAGCTGTGGTATGTTTACATTTTCATTGGTATTAGATTCTATTTCAATCTTTTGAAATTCAGTTAAGCTTAAAACAAACTAAGAGAAGTCATGAAATCAAAGATCATGTATGCACCTTCTTGATGGTCTATAAACCTTTTGAGAGAGAATGTATCCATTTGACCTATTAGTTTAATAGCACATTTTGCAGCCTCTGTAAGGTTCTTACATTTCTGTTCACTGAGATTTGATTAGTAGCCTGGTAGCCTTTCTTCGCCTGCAGGTGTAGCACTGTGGTTTACAATCCCATTAGATCTTGGAAGCTAAGCAGTGCTGGGCCTGGTTAGTACCCGGATGGGAGACCGCCTGTGAACACCACATACTGTAGGCTTGGAAGGAGGACCTGGCAACCCACTCCCAAAAATCAATCCACCATTGAAAACCCTATGAATAGCAGAGAAGCACTGTTTTGCCTGTTGTACATAGGGTCGCTATGAGTCGGAAGGGATGGCACCTAACAACAACAACAGCAGCCTTTCTTCAGGTATTAATCTGTGAGCACCTTTAAAATGCAGGCTTAGAGCAAAGTTTCTTTTTACGTTTCTTCTTCTTTTTTTTTTTTTTTCCAGTGCACACATTTATTTGTATTCCTAGGAGCTTTTTGATACTCTGATAGTATATGCCTGATCTGCTTTCTTTTTTTTTTATTAGAAATTTTTAATGTACATCTTAATGTGTTTCATTTTGACATGTTTTTCATTGTGACATTTCCATATATGCATTTTGATAAACATTATTCATATAGGTTACCCCTTACCCTCCCCTATGCTTCGCCCCCTCCCATCCTTCCCATCTAAGTTTCCCATCTAAGTCTTCTCTATCTTTTACTTAGTAGTTTTTTCTATATGTCCTTAGGTTCCAGTTCTGTTTAAGATAGAAACTTTTCCTGTAGTGGTCTTTGTTTTTATGATGTCAATATAAATGGACTAGAAATCGCATGTAATTGTTCTAAGAAGATAGTTTCTTTTTTCTTGACAAACCTTTTTTCAAAAGGGAATGACAATGTGCCAGTAACAATGAAACATTTGAACTAGAAAAAGTGTTTTCTTTTACAAGTGAATAAGCTGCAGCCTCAAGCTGTTTAAATGATTTATCCAAAGGCACCCAAAAGTGACTCTTATCTGGTTTCTCAGTTCACCAAATACTTCCGTACTCTTTTCTATGACAAGAAGCAAAAAAAAAAAAAAAAAAAAATTGATGCTAAACACTGATAAATTCTCAGTGTATTTCTGGGATTAGATGAGATGCTGGAAATTTTATTAAATAAAAAAATGGGGGGATGGGATATTAGTCAAAGGGTATGGCAGTCTATGATGAATAAGTCCTAGAGATCTGTTGAACAGCATAGTACCTACAGTTAACAGAACAGTAGTGGTAATCTAAAGATTTGTTTAGAGGATAGATCTTATGTTAAGTGTTTTTATCACAAGGAAATAATGGAGAGGAAACTTTTGAGGTGGTAGTGAGGTTTATGCCATAGACTTTGGTGATATTTCACAGGTGTATCCTTGTCCCAAACTCATCATATTACATAAATTAAATATGTACAACTCCTTTGAATGTCATTCACACCTCAAGAGTGATTTGAAAATAGAGGTTTAATTACTTTTCTTTTTTTTCCAGAGCTTTAATGAAAGCTTAGATTGCAATTTTATTTAGCCTACTTTTTGAACCATATATTTTTAAAACTTGACTTATATTTCAATTTAGTGTCTTTCCATTCACTAAATTCATTCTTGAAACTTGTTAGGTGCTATTGAGCTGGTGTCTGACTCATAGCAACGTGCAATAGACAAAACATTATTGTCAGTGCTTCTCTGCTATTCAAAGGGTTTTTAATGGCACATTGATTTTTTTTTTCCCCTCTGTACTGTTGAACCCAGGGCCTCCAAATTGCATGCTTTGCAAGTGCTGGACCACTCGGCTGCGTCCCCAGCCCACTTTTTTTACTTTTTGAGGCAGCGTCTCACTAAATTACACAGACTACCCCTGGTCTCGACCTTGCAAACCTCCTGCCTCTGGCTTCTGAGTTGCTGGGACTATAGGCGTGTGCCACCGCACCCAGTGCAGATTGATTTATTTGGGAGTAGGTTGCCAGGTCCTTTTCCCAAGCATTCAGCCCTGGTGTTCCCAGGCAATCTCCCATCCAAGTACTAATCAGGCGGGACCCTGCTTAGCTTTGGAGATTTGATGGGATCTTACGCCACAGTGCTGAGGTTTCAGGCTCTTGAAATTTAGGTGAATGATAATCAATCATGGAGTTTGTTTTTGTGTAGAGAGTAGAAAACCTAACTGAACAGGATACATGTATTAACAAAAACCTATTGTCATGCTGGGTGTGGTGGCACATGCCTGCAATCCCAGCACTTGGGAGGCTGGGGGAAGGGCATGATGAGGGTAAGGTCATCCTGGGCTACATAGTAAGTTCCAGGACAGCCTAGGCTACATAGCAAGACTCTGTCTCAAAACAACAACAACAACAAAACAATATTAAGCAGAGTTTGTTGCCTTACAAATGGAAGTCTAGAAGGTCCCAGGGTTGACCTCATCAAGGAGGTCAGGCTCAGTTCCTCCTGGAAGTCTCTTAACTTTGCCTCCTGCAGTGAGTATTAATATAGTGGTAGCACTGTGGTGCCTCATGTCCCAGGGTGATGATGAGTAGACAGAGTGAGCAGAACTTTCCCAGCAGCATCCAGAAATCTTGCTTTGTGTTCATTCCCTGACCAAACTGGATTTTGGTGGGATGCAGCAGACCAGTGACCCTGGGTTACAGGGAGGAGGAGTCAATACTTCAACACACTGGGATTCTTTTAAGAAGGAAGAGGAGGAAGGTGGCTGGATGGTGCTGCCCCTTGGATAAAATACATTCGCTCTAAGATTGAATAAGAATTGCTCATAAAATAATTTGGGTGGTCAGTTGTATTTTCCATTCTGAGATTATTGTTGTTGTTAGGTGCTGTCAAGTCGGTATCCAACTCATAGCGACCCTCATAGGGTTTTCAATGGCTGACTGTTTCCGGGATTGCCCTGGGAGTGGATTGCCAGGCCCTTCTCCCATTTTTGTGGTTCTGGGAATCGAGCTCAGGACCTCAGAGAATGCAGCACAGCGCTCTGCCAACTGAGCTAAATCCCAGCCCATTCTGAGATTAGTTCTCATTTAACTTGAATTTAATTTTTTTTTCTTACTCAGACTCAATGTTTCTGATACAGGCTGTATGAGGTTTATACATTGTATAAAACAAAAAAGCAGATGCAACATGGACATTCTTTTAAAATATCACAGTATTTAATCTTCTTTGTTTTTTAAATTAAGACTTGAATATTGATGGTGACTTTTTTCTTTTCTTTCTTTCTTTTTTTTTTTTTTTTCATCATTTCAATTTGGTTTCTGTCTGTTATGGTAATCTGGACCATAGGTTACCTGTTCTTGCTCATGATTTGCTTGCTAATGACTAAGGCATATGCCCCAGATCATCTGTGGTCAGGGATAGGAACTGGCATTTGTAATGTTGTAAACTTACAATTTGTTTCCATTGGTATTTCCAAAGCATGTAGAATTTGTATAGTGAATTGTACCTCTTTAGGAACTATCAAAACCCCTCTTTTCTCATTTTTTTAAATGTGAAGTTAGAGTGTTTAGAATTAAATGATTTTAAAGAGTATTTGCTAGTCTTTAGAAACCTGGGGTTTAGCTCAGTTGGTAGGGTGCTGCTCTGCAGTCTCTGAGGTTCAATCCCCAGCATGGCAAAAATGGGAGAAGGAAGTGGCAATCCACTCATGAAGCAATCCCAAAACAGTCAACCAATGAAAACCCTATGAGGGTCACTATGAGCCAGACCTGACTCAATGGCACCTAACAACAACAACAGACCAAGTAAGGGTCCTGACCAGGCCAGTGCGATAGATACACATGTAGGCAAAAGCAGCCATGATCTCTGTCCAGAGAGGATGTGTGGTCTAGTGGTAGGGACAGGGAGAACAAATACATATAAAATTGTATTGCCATGGAATCAGATCTTGAAAATTCCCAGTTCTTGTATTTGGCTATATATGTGCCACCCAATAGCATCTAGGCTTATTTTCTCAATTAAAAAAGTCATGTATAGTATAGTATGAACTGAAATAGTGAACCCCAAGCAAGCCCATTTGCTTTTGATATACTTTTTTTTCTTCAGGTTATACCGTTGCTAGAAGAAAGTGCAACAATATCAAAGATTTGTCTCAGAGAAAATAGGTGATGGGAAAGTCTGTTACAGTGAGCCAACTCTAGATTTGGGGTGGTGAAATTTAAGTATGATTCTTGAATCAGAGTCCTGCTAGTCACTAGGCCATAAATAAGTTGCTTAACTCGATCAGTTCATTTTCTCTTTTTCTGATATTGCTTAGCACACAGTAATGCAAGGATCTTGTGAGAAATGCAGATACTTTTGAATTGTAGTATAGACACAAAGCAGGAAAGTGTCAAATTTTGACAAGGGGAGTCACTATTCTTATTACAATGTACAATATTGTATATTGTAGAATGTGTTGGATCTGAGCAAACAAGTTAAATATGGGAAACTCAACTTGGTTCTTCCTGCTCCCACCCTTCCTTTTTGAAATTTCTGGTATTAGATGGGTATGACTGAAGTTTCTGATGGGAGAAGAACCTCGGTGGTGTCCCTTAAATTCTATTACCTAGGTAAAGATGGAATAGATACTTGCTGCTCAAAGTATGGTTCATTGATGGGCAACATGCCTGTTTCCAGGCAACTATTAGAAATGCATAATCTCAGGCCACATTCTGGATCACAAAATGGAATTCTGCATTTTAACAAAATCTTCCTGTGATTGCATGTAAATTTTTCTAAGCGCCAAGGCTGGATGATCTCTGAGACTATTCTAATCATTCACTGCAGGGGAAAGAAAAAAGGAACTTTTGATGATGTTACAGATACAGTGACAGCACTTGCTAATTGAATAAAAGGGGGAAAGAGAGGTTATACTGTAAAAATAAAAACAAAAAGCCATGCTGCTCTCTGTTCCCAAGAACCACTTTAAGGACAAGGGGCTTATATTCCATTATCAGTTCCCTGAGCCACCAAGTGCTCAAAAGTGTTCCCCCCCCCCCAAGACTTTTATGGCACTTAATACCAAAAATGAGTGACAGTTATAGTGTCTGGAATTAAGGGAGGGCAATACTTAGAGGAGCTGGGAATTTCTCAGGAGATATATATGATTTCGTCTCCAGGATTCTGGTTTCTAGTCACCTTTGCTCTCTGAGGGTTGCTTTATTCTGCCTGTTCCAAGTTCCATGAGACATACATTCTCAAGGGATCAGGATGTTATATAAAATGCATTCCACTCTTTTTCTCTTGCAGAGGGAAATAGAGACTAAGAGAGGCTTCAATTCTCAATAAAGATCACATGTGTGTTTGAAAATTAGAACTAGTCCTTCAAATACTCAAACCTTTTCTAGCTAATTGCAGATTAGCTCTCAGTTCCAGTTTTAGCAAGAGTTAGGATTAAATAATATTAAAGTTGTTTTCCCCTAAGAACAGGGATTCCCCTAAGAACAGGGATCTTCTTTGCAGGATGCTTCAGCTTACTTCTAGTCATTCCTCCTCTGCAGTTATAATAATTGTGACTTTTCTTTTTCTTCTCCCTTCTTCTTTCCCTCTTGCCTGGGATCTCAAGTACAATGTAAGATACTTTTCTGTGCTTCATGCTTTCTGATTCCTCTGAGTATTGACTTCACATCTGAACTATGCTACTAAAAAAAGTCGAGGATGTTGTGTGATGGGAGATAAATCAGCTTTGAGACTAGAAATTAGTAAATGGTACATGACAAAAATTCAGGCCACCTTTGTCCAATTATGCTACAAATCAGTGAAAATTTTGTTAATGGCCAGCATTTGGGAATGAGCGTTTCTCCCAGCTCAGCCTTCATTTACTTATTCAACAAATATCATGTCCCTAATATGTGCTGCCTGCAGCTGTAGCCCTGTGGCATCCGATCCGGTCAGATCTCCGAAGCTAAGCAGGGTCGGTCCTGGTTAGTACTTGGATGGGAGACCGCCTGGGAACACCAGGTGCTGCAGGCTTGGGAGAAGGACCCAGCACCCCACTCCCAAAAATCAATCCGCCATTGAAAACCCTATGAACAGCAGAGAAGCACTGAGTGTTTCACCTGTTGTACACAGGGTCACTATGAGTTGGATACCAACTTGACAGCACCTAACAACAATAATATGTGCTAGTTATAGATGCTGGGCCTAGAATGGAAAATAGACTGGTAATCACACAGCTTACATTTCCTTGTGGTACACATACTTTTGAGGCCATAGTTCAAAAGTCTGAAATGATCCAAACTGAAGGTTTATACCATGTTGCTCATTAAAGCTTTTTCAACTTTCTTTTTATATAAAGCAAAAAGGTAATTTTTCTCAATAAGACTACCAGTCAAAGCTGGAAATCATTTTGTTACAATTGCCTTCCAATGCAGGCCTATGCAAGGGTATTGCTAATGTTCAAATTTTTATTGAAGTCTCCTCTAGCTGGTTCTATCTGGTGAAGAAGTCTTCCTATTCTTGGCTGTACAGAGTGTTGCAAGAAAGAATTGGTTCCATTTTCTCCAGAGATCACCAAGCTATTCCTATTTCTCTTTTAAGGAAGTGCCTAACTATCCATAGGTGTTCAGCTTCCTAAAATTTCTGTATAACCAGCTTTTCAGAGTTAAATATAAAGCTTTAACCATGCAGTAATTTCCCCCTTCAAGAAGTCTCCTGTACATAATGTTAAGGCAGCTTTGCTTGGCTATTAAGCCAAGCAAAGTATGTTTCTCAGCATTCCAAAGTTATGTCAATACACAAAATAATTATTTTCAGATGTTGACATTATACTTCACAGTTTGGTAATATGAGAAAATATGGTTCAAAGGTCATTCATCTAAAAAGTAAAATGCAGAAGAGAGTCGGGATAACTAGGGTGTGTATACATATACAAACTGTGATGTGGAAGTGTTGGTGTGATTGAGCTTCCTGTCATACTATCTTCACCATGTAGGATGTGGACGATAGTCTGAGTTAGCAAGTTTCCTAGTATGCCGCTACACTCAGAGATGTGCCTGCCTTCCAGCCAAGTAACTGCTTTTTATTACTGAGTCAGACCCATGATTCTTGGATTCTCTTGTTGCTTAATATGTTCTTTAACTCAGCTTCAAAAGTTAAAAATTAATCTCTATTTAGTTTCAAAATGCAACTTTTCTATAGTTGTCCATAAAATAACAAGACTTTAAAACCCTTAGCTTTGGAAGGAAAGAGATGGAAGCAGTAAGATTTAATTGAAGAAACCAAGACTCTATTAGAAAATTTCTCTAACTTTTCTCCTTCATTCTTATATGACCTGCCATATAAATTTTGTGTGTTTATATCAACTTTCCTTCTAGTCCTCATAGGAAATGGAGGAACAGGAATGAAGTTTTATTCATAATTTTGATTCATTTCATTCATGAAAAGGATGTCACTTCTTAATAGTCTTTAAATTTCTATAGTGACATTTGAAGAAAATCAGCTAAAAACTCCTTTTGATATATGATTTATAACACTTGAAAATATTCACATCAGTGAATATTGCTGACTGCTTATCTTGCAAGACAAAATATTTTGATTTTACATTGTCATTCATTGTGCACAAAAGGGATGTCTGTTAAGTTTTTATTTTTAAATTTGTATTTCTTTACCTTGTAGTCTTGCAATGCATAATTCAAAAATATTTGTAAATTACAGGAAATTTATTATATTAACTATCTGTTTTGAATTATAACTTAAAAAGAAAATAGAACACTCTCCCTCAGCCCCAACCCAGAGACAGATTTTCCATGATGGAATAGTTTTAAACCTCAGGATGTTGCATAAGTCAGTCTGGAAAAAAGTAGGACCAGATAGCACTGTGTAATAGAGCTTTGCTTTCATGACAGCATTTTTTTTTTTTTTTTGGCTTAGGTAAAGTATACATGAATGATAATTTCCCTACCTATTTTATACTTTCAGATTGATAATTAATTTTCTTGCCGACATTCTTTCTGGTTGATTTTATTTGGGTATTCTATGAAAATAAGGAAATTTTAAAAAGTCATTATATGGTATAAGCTCCAAAGATATCTTATTTAAATCAAATTTCATTAAGCACTGAATGTGAGAAGACTCTGTAAGAGGCCTTTGAAAGAATTAACCTTTGTGGTAAGATATGAAGAGCTAAAGTGATTTGCTCCGTCTAGGGTATTGTTCTGCTTCAGGTTTTATAAAGAAGTGGTAAGATTTAATTTCTAAGTTGAAGTCTCCAAATACTTAAAGTTCCACAATAATTTGTAAGGGAAAGGAATTGGTAGGATGACCGTTATTCTATAGGTTGTTGGGAGCTGACTCCGGAGGAATCTTATGGGATAGAGATTCAAGGTCAAAGCCTATTTCAGCAAAGTAACCATCAGGGTGGTAAGCAGGAATAGTTCCCTAAGTCTCTTCTGATTTTATTTGATCACTTAACCTAAAAGGCCAAGGTGGGGCTCATGTTTTTCAGGTTCCAATGATCAAACTACTGAGTCCAGTTGCTTTTCAAGTGCAAAGCTCTTTCTCAACAAGTCAAGTCACTTATACAACATTTCTCAAATGCTTGTTTACAACAGCCTGCTGAACAAAAGGGTTTCAAGAACACTAGGTTTACTTGGTGGTGGTGTCTCATGAAAATACAAACTGTTGTTCAACAGCCTGTTGTTTACAAGGATCCTTATCTGCCTTGTGACATCTTTATGGCTATGGGAGTAAAGAAAGCTACCTTCCCAATTGTGGAAGACTACCTTTCTTGCTTTCTGCTCTTGGAATGTAGGAGCTTAGGGTTTTCTATCAGATACTGTAAATTTTCCTTTGGAATTTGTCATCAATGCCATTTTGAAAGAATAACTTAACCTATCTAACCTTTTCTAAATTATAAGCAAAAGGAAGGAGAAAACAACCAGTTTTGGGAAATAGTTGTTTCTGACATCTTATGAATAAAAACATATATTATACCAATAAATTGTAATAAAATTATTTTTTACAATTGAATCTAATTCCTTGAATTATTTAATAATGAAGATGAATAAGTTCAAAGCTATACAGCTAAATGCTATTGGGAAAATACATGGATGAAAAGTAATACAAGGAAAATAGAATATGTTGAGAAAAATAAAACCTGCAAATGATACACAATTAAGTGCCATGAGGCAGTTAGAATCTATGTTATGGTTTAGAATTGAAAGCTTTTTTCCTTGGGGCATAGGAAGCATTCATAGAAGTCTTCCTGGAGTAGACAGTATTTGAACTGGATCCTCATGGGTGGAATTTAGCAACTGGAGACAGGTGAAAGAGAGTCAAAGGCAACAACACTAGTAGGGAAAGAATGAAAAATACGGTATTAAAGGAAGGAATATGGCTTATTTCTGTTGTGAGTCATAGAGTGCACTGGATTGACAGTTTAGCTCTCACTGGGAGCCAGATCTTTTGCTAAAATAAACATTTTATATACATTCTTTAATCTTCATGATAAACTTGAGAGGTGGGAATTTATGGATAAAAAATCCAGGATATCATACAACTAGTACACTCCAGAAGTTAAACTTGAAATCAGAGGCAGTGACCTTGTCCACTAATCTATGTTTCCTCATTTGGTACCACAGAGAATGGACATTTCATTCAGTAAGCTCTGATCACTTATGGGATGTGTTTCAGCAGGATGAAGAAAGTCTTCCTCCTGTTGCTCCATCTCATCTCACCCTTCTTTTCCTGTTCATCCCTGCCTTCAGTCTGCAGAGAGAAATCGTACAGATCTAATCATATAGCCCACTTACTTACAATCTTACAGTGTTCCCAGGGTTGACAGCACATGTTTGAGCTCTTTCTCATGTTGTATAAGGCCTGGCCAATTTCTTAGCTTCATTTGGAACCACTCTCTGCTCTCTAAAATGTCCTTGTGTCATTTCTCTCCTTTATCCCACATTAGTGCCCCCTTTTGGACAACCTTATCTCACCTGGAAACCCTTATTGTGTTCTACTGTTCTCATTTATTGTTAAATGTTTAACTGCTTCCTAAGTTTTGACTTCATAATAAATTTGAAAATTTATTTCCATACATGTGGTCCTCCACCAAAATGGAATTCAATCATTAGTAACCATCCACACTACATATTCCACATTAAACTTACTTTTTTATTGGAAATTTTTAATGTACACCTTAATGTGATTCATTCTGACATGCTTTTCATTGTGACATTTCAATATATGCATTTTATTGTACATTATTCATATAGGTTCCCCCCTTACCCTCTTGTACTCTTCCTCCCCCCATCCCACCCCCCATCAAAGACCTCTCTACCATTTACTTGTCTTTTTATGGTAATATTTTTTGTATATATCCTTGGGTTCCAGTTCTGTTTAAGGTGGAAACTTTTTCTGTAGTGAACTTTCTTTTTACCTTGTCAGAACTATTACATGCATTTTCTAGACCATCTATAATAATACCATTCTTAGCTTTTTTTTCTTATGATCTGACCTTTGTATAGGATTTTTTCCTTCTTATAATTTTGATTCAGGTCCCGCATATGAATGAGAACATGTGTTTCTCTTTCTGAGCTTGTGTTCAGTATAACTTTTCAAACTTCCTGTGCGCAATATATTATCACAACCAGGGACTGTGTGCTAATTAGGATAGGCTGAGTTAGCCTGAAGTAACAACAGCCACAGAAGTCATACTACCTTATGATAAAAAAGATTTCCTTTATGTGTGTGGGTTGGGGAGGGAGACTCTGTCAGTGGATTTAGGAGTGCTGTATCTTAGTGTCGCCGCCTGCCCTGAGGAAATCCCCCTTTGGGACCTCCATTTAGGGGAGATGTCAGATCCTTGGCTCAGTCACAAAAATGAATTTTAGGATGAGTCAGTAAGAGAGTGAAGTGGTTGGAAGTTTATTAGATAAAGGGTATGAGAGAGTATAAGCTTCCAGGATGAAGCACAGGTGTCTAGAGTGAGACGTGCTTAGGTGACTTCACATTAGGTAGATGTATGATTTTTGAGCTCTTGAAGTTACATTGCTCAATGGGATCCCAGTAAGTATCTTGTGTAGATTTACAGGTTTAAAAAACAAAAAAGCATTGTTAAAATGCCTAGATTGGGATAGTCGAGGAAATTCCTACTGTATCTAGTCTTAAGGAAATTGCCTAGATCTGTTAACTTTAATTATAGCCCATAATCTGGTTTGGTGAGATTCTTAGGGAAGGACTGGTTTCTAAGCAGGCAGATCAGCAGCCTTTCTCTTCTGGTTGTGTTGGAATTCTCCGCTGGGAAGACTCAGACCAGTTTCCAGGATGAGAAAAGCCCTTTCCTTCCCATGTCCCCCAAATTTTCTGTCTTTCTATCCTGCCTCAGTTTCACTTCTGAGATGCCTCTACAGTCACATGAGCAGGGGGAGAGAACATTGACCAAACAATTGTTTTTTCCTGTTATTTTTATTGCACAACAAGCATATTTTCTTCCACTTCTTGGAAGTTAAACATCTCTGAATAGGTCCATTTGCTTTCTTTTGCCTCAAAATGATTATGCTGAAAATTAGGAAGAGATGCATTAGCATAAGTTAAAGATTAAATATGGGAGTCATTTAAAAAATACTCCAATTCCATGAAAATGAAATTTCTTTATAAAAGAAAACTGGGTATTCATTGGTAGTCTGCTCTTTTCACTTAGCAAATTTTCTCATGGAACATTATTCCTCTGCCTCTCAGAAAGTTTGCCAAATTGTTCATAACTCCTCCTTCGTGTTTGTACTTCCATAACCTGATGAAAAAACAAACTAACCGTCTGTATGCTGGGCTTATCTCCAATGAAAGGCAGGCTCATTTGATTAGCTTCTTTGTGACAATAGGGAGAAGGAAAAGGAGAAGGACCTTGCAGTACTGGTTGATGTAGCTCAAAGTTAAAAGTATGTGAGAGCTTTAAAATTACTTAGCTCTCGTGACTCCATGCTCCTTTTGTTCACAGTGTGGTGCATGTGGACTGATTGACGATATGGAACATAGTGCCTTTTTCCTCTACAGCAAGGATTTATCAAGTACTTGATAGTTTAAAGTCCCTGTGGCTGAGTTGTCTGTTTTGTCCTGCTTTCCTAATCTCTTTCCCTCTAACTCCCAAATGGGAGAGCCATCACCAGTACCAGCTTTCCATATGCATTGAATCTCTGTTTCTTCCAATCAACCTTCACACTGCCCCCTTTTCCTTCTTGGCACCCAATCCACATGAACAGAAGGTAACAATATCTCTTAAATCCACAAGCCCAGCAAGAAAAGCAAGCCAAACCTAACTAACAGGTTGTATTATTTTTTAATCAGTCTGATTTACGTTCTGAGAATGTAAACCTCTCAGATAAGTTTATTCTAATTCCTAATCCATTTACTACCCATCAATCACTGTGCTTCCTTAGATGCAACAGCTGGTTTCAGAATAACTCATGGACTTCACAATGAGTCTTTGATATTTGCAAACTCAAAAGTTAGCTTGCAGATTATTGAAATTAAAGAATTAAAAGTGTTGGTTTTCTCTGATCTGGCCAATTCAAGACTTGATCTCGCTTCATTTATACCTACCTATGGGAGAAGGCAACAGGATGATGGAAGTGTGTGTTCGGTGACTTAAAACCACCAAACTAGATTTTAGCAGACGAAGGGAAGTTGTAAACCAAGTCTTAAATCATTTGCCTCAGAAATAGGGAGAAGACATAGACACTACTGGAAGCAGAAAGTGTTCACAGTGAACACTATAATACAACCAAAATGAACCAGTTTACATTCATTAAGCAACCTAGCCTCTGGGTTTAGTCTATGTGGATCAGTAAATTTTGCACTAGGAAATACCTAATGTCAAGTGAGAGAAAAGACTTTACATTCTCACCACCTCTCAGCAAACTCATCACCACTGCCAGTAAAATACCCCCCAAAGCAAATCAAGCTGGCAAAAAGTATGCAAGTACATGGGTTACAAAAGAGCGAAAGAGGTAAGTTTCAGAACATTTCTCTTAGACTCCCCATTTGACCATTTACATTAAGAACAAGTGAAATCAAGAGGTAAAGCCTGACATTAAATTGTCTCCTGATGCAGGAGTAAGTGCTAACAGCTGGACCTTGGTGCTTTTTCCCTGCCTTGCTCTGGACAAATTTCACCATGTAAGAGAAACTGACTACATACCTTGGGAAAAATATTTCTCTGTTGAGTTTTACAGATCTGTGGAAATCCCATCCATCCCTTTTCAGAGTGAAACTGTACAAGGAACTGTAAGCTTTTCCAAATACTTTTGGAAGCTGAAAAAACATTTCCCAAAGACTTGTAGTATATCAAAATGGCTGCAGGTTATAGCCAAATATGTGTATGCATGTGTATGAGCAGTGAAGCTGGTTTTTAAAATGTGCGTGGCATTTTCTCCAACTCCAACTTGGGATGCTTTACCAAGGAGTAGGACATATCAGGGGATCAACTTGAACTTCTTTAAAAACATACTGGTTTGGAAAAGACCAAGGAAAATAGGGGTAGGGGTTCATGTTTTATTTCTCACTGATGGCACAAATGTCTGCTCGCTGTGTTGTTTATTGTTTCTTCCAGATGATGTTTGCATACCCAGTCCTCAGAGTATCAAGTCATCACCCTGCACTCATTTTTTCCTTCCTGGAGGTATAAATAGAATGATGACGCCCTATGCTCTCTGCATTCTGTGCATCATTCATACCGTGCATCTCCTTTCTAGGTCACAAAGCTTTTAAACAAATCAGTGGTAGCAGCATGTGAGAAGATGAGCACATGACTCCCCCCTCTTACCTTGGAGCCGTGCCTTTGACAGCATCCAGACAGTCATGCATGCAAACATGACATTTGGGTGGTGCGAGAATATCAGAGGGGAAAATAGCTATTCTTACCAAATAGCTTAAAAATAGCATAGTCTGAGTATTTTCCCCTCCACCCTTTCTTCCTATGTGCCTGGAAGGAAGCACTTACCACGCAGAGCCCAGTTAGAAACGTGTGCGCTGTGAGAATTTGAAGAGGCAGCCTCTCCTGCTATATTGCTCCTTTCTCCTTTTGTCCAACTGAATAAGCTCAAGTCATGAGAAAACGTCATCTCCCTTATTCATCTATCATCTCCAGGAAAGCCTAGATGGTCCTGCTTCCAGAGAGTCAGTTATTACTGAGGGCCTGCTGTGTGAGGAGCAGTGTGTTGCGTGTCTTGAGATGGGGTGAGGGAAGAGCATTACTTCTCTGTTCTCGCCCAGGTTTTTTGTGATGATTTGTTGTTCGTGATAACTTATCCAACAATTCCCAACAAGGTGAACTTGCAGAAGTAAGACCGTGTGCTAGCTTTCTGCCACCCGACTTGACAGGACCTAACAACAACAACAACAATCGATGAAGAGAAAAGATTTATTTTGGCTCACAGTGTTGGTGGTCTCAGTCCAAGATCAGTTGGCCCAATTGCTTTGGGGATGACTGTGATGAGTCGGCCCATCATGGCAAGGGTGCACTGTGAGCAAAATTGCTTGTCTCATGGCCAGGGAGCAAACAAGAATGAGACTGAGGTCCCAGGATCCCCTTCAAGGGTATATGCCCCCAGTGACCGAAAGACCTTCCTTACCTGCTGAAAGTTCCACCACCTCTCAACGGTGCCATACGGAAGCAAGCTTTTAATGCTGGTTTTTAAAAAATAATAGTATTTTTTTTTTGCAGTACTAGGGGGTTGAACCCAGGGTCTCACGTGTGTGTTGCAAGTGCTCTACTGCTGAGCTGCACCTGCAGACCCTTTATTTTTATTTTAAGACAGGGTCTCTCTAAGTTATGCAGGCTGCCTCTGGCCTCCAATCCATGATCTTCCTGCCTCTGCTCCCAAGTTGCTGGGATTACAGGCATGTGCCATTTTGCCCTGCTAATGCTGGGGCTTTTGAGGGACACCTAAGACCTAAACATTACCAGGCTGGGATCAAGGTCAGTGCGTAGCAAGGATAGTGCTCTTGGGGTCATCTGAGTTTGTGCTCTGGATCCCAGACCATCTTAGTCTATTAATGCTCTCATAAGAACCACTGATTATTTTAGTGAAAATTTAGTGAAAGCCAACTGTGTGGGAGGCTCTATCCTATACATTTGGGTTACCTAGTAATAGATAAATCATCTGTTCTCTTTAAATTACATTTAATAGATAATATATCAGGTGCAATAAATGCCATGGAGAAAAGTAAAATAGGGCAGAGTGTTTTATAGAGGTATTTCTAGGGTATGTGGAAGGTCACACAGATTGATGGTTAAACTGATAAGATTCAATTGCATCTTAGGAGGAAGGAGAAAGATAGGCATATGGTTATCTGGGGAAAATGCATTCCAGGGAGGAAAGAATTGCAAGTATAAATCTCACAGATGAAGGCACAGAAGCAGAGCAAGGGCAGAGTGTTGGGATAAGAGATCATAGAGGAAACATATGGGAGACACACGGTGGAGACCCTAGTTGGGCATGCTGAAGACTTTGTGTATTGTTCTAACCAAGATGTAACATTACAGAGGCATGGTATGATCTAATTTGCTCTTCAGAGGAGTAACATGGAACATAGACCATAGATGGTTAAGGCTTGGGGTGTGGCACAAGGCTGTCTCTTGCAGACTATCCTGGTGGTCAGTAATGTTGGATTGGAGGTGGTAATGGAGGCGGTGGGAAGATATTCTAAAAGCAGAACCAACTGAATTTACTAATTGTGGTGTTAGGAAATACATATTTGGTCTTAATCTCAGTTTCCTCTCATATAGTTCCCAAACCCTCAGAATTTCTGGAGGGATAAAAGGGTCTTTTTGTATGCTAATGAGATGACTAGTAGCTGGTGTGAGGGTGTCTGTAGTTAGCATTAAGATGGAGACTGGTCATCAGAAACATGGAGGCCGGATTAGAAGGTGGGACTTTCCTCTTCAGGGAGCAGAGAAGAGCTGGTTGAGTTGATCTCCAATGGCTACTCATACCTACGTAATAAAGCCTCCATGAGAACCTGGAGAGAAAAGGTTTGGGGAGCTTCCAGATTGCTGAACACATGGAGGTGTGTAGTGAGAGACTCCCCTGAAGAAGGCCTGGAAGCTCCTTCTGTATTTCACCCTTTGTCTCTCTCTCTATCAAGCTGTTCATATGTACTGTTTTAAAATAACTTGTGTGATAAATTGATAAGCATGTATAAAGTATTTCACTGAGTTTTATGAGCTGCTCTAGAATATTACTTGAACCCAAGGAGAGATTCATGGGAATCCCAATTTATAGCTGGTTGGTCAGGAGTAGAGGTCATAACCTAAGACTTGGATTTAGCATAGGAAGTGGAGGACCATCTTGCAGGACTGAGCCCTCACACTGGAATATGATGGTCTCTTCAGGTAGATAGGGTCAGAATTGAATTGTATCAGAGGAGACCCAGCTGGTGTCTGCTGGCAAATTTGATGTCCTATGTGTTTGGTGTGTGGAAATAGGAAGAAAACTTTGATTTCCCTCTGTCCTCCTGCATTGATGGAATTGTGCTGGGACAGCCTGGAAGGATGGACCTGTCCTTTGCTGAAATGGGAAGGCATGGGAAGAACCAGTTAGCAACATATTGAAACTCTATTAATGATATTAAGGACATCAATTCTAGGAAACATGATTCTTTTTTCGAAGTGCATAATGGATCCCATTTAAGCAAAAACATGGTGAAGAAGACAGTATTATAAACTACAGAAATTTTGAAGTAGGTATTTTATTTTGTTAAGGGACATTTCTGCCAAAGAAACTTGGAGTCAAGATGTCTTATCCTTATGATTTGTCCAACCGGAGTGGTTTCAATTCCTTTTCATGAACAAGAATATGAATGTAGGCACTCAGGTAATTTCTGATATCACTAAATGGTTATTTGCTGTTGTAAACTATTTTGTTTGCAAAGGGTAATCTTCATTATATTTTTAAAAGACTGGGAACAGTATACAATTTTTTTCCATGCATTAAAAAATGTTCTTTGATAATAAGCTTTGATTATTTTTTTCTAAGTGGTATTTACTTTGGTTCCCTGCTTCCTCCATTAAGGCTCATTATACTCCTTAACACATCCTTTTATTACCTGCTGCATTGCTAAGTATGTTGTCCTTTATTAGAATCGTGCTTTAGCTAAGAATGAATCTTCATTTATTGTGTAGCAGCTATTGTGATTTAGACATTCCAAACTGCATTTTAATAATGGGACAGTCCAGATTTAACTAGTGAAATCTCCCACCTAAGGCCCAAAGGAGGGAAAGATGGACATAGAGGAAGTGGCTGTTCCCTTAGTCATTCTTCCCCTTGTGTAAGCAATAATCTGTATTATTCCAGTTCTCTTTAGTATTAAGGGATGGCCCTTAATTCATTTT
Source organism: Pedetes capensis (assembly GCA_007922755.1). Classification (NCBI taxonomy): domain Eukaryota; kingdom Metazoa; phylum Chordata; class Mammalia; order Rodentia; family Pedetidae; genus Pedetes; species Pedetes capensis. Next base: position 66,234 of record VMDO01000951.1, on the reverse strand, counting down.
AATAGTTGCTTTAGAAAATAAAACTTTATAAGATAGAAAAACAGTGAATGTTTCATTTTCTTTGTTTTTGCTGTTTTTAGGAAGTCAGTTACAAATATTATGATTGCAAAAATTAATGTAAATATCTTTTTTAAATTATTAGTATTTATATATGTTAGTGGCATACAGTTATAAATCAGTTGATATACTATGCAACTATCAAATCAGTATTGATTACACTTCCTTCTCCTTAAGCATTTTGTAGAACAACAACAACAAAAAAAAAACAAAAAGGAAAAATGAAGAAGTAAGAATTTTGATTAACATACAATGACAGTCCTATGCGGCCATGGGCTGTACTGCGACATTTTTTCCTTTCATTTTTCTTCTTCTTCTTTTCTTTTCCTTTAATGTTTTCATAGAGTTGCATCCTGTATTTTGAATTTCTTCTTTACCCTTCTACAGTGTTCTTCCTCTCCCCCTCCCCCTCCCCATCATCCACTCTCTTTCAGTAGTCCCCTCCACCCTCATATTGGATCTATTTGTATTACTGTATATATACATATGTGTGTGTGTGTGTGTGTGTGTGTGTGTGTGTAATTATTTTCCTTTGTGGTAGGTTTAGCTCCTGCATATGAGAGTATTTCACTTTTTGAGGAATATACCCCAAGTCATTTCACTTAAAATGATATTCTCTAGTTCCATTCATTTTGCTGCAAATGACATAATTTCATTCTTCTTTACTGCTTAATAATATTCTGTTGTGTATATATACAACAGTTTTTTAATCCACTCCTCTGTTGTTGGACATCTGGATTGATTCCATACCCTTGCAATTGTGAAGAGTGCTGCATTAAATATGGAAGTGCAGGTATCCCTGTAGTAAAATGACTTATCTTCCATTGGGTGTATTCCTAAAAACAGTATAGTTGAATCATATGGTAGTTTTCTTTTTAGTTTTCTAAAGTAACAGGTAAACATTTCAATACCACATTTATTTTTTCTCAAACAAAAGAATGTTTCATTTGTAAATATTATAAATTTTTATGCCTAATTTTGTTGAGTTTGATTCTTTGCACTAGTTTGTTTACTCATTCACTAGCTATATGTTGCGTGCCTCATAGCATTAACAAATTGCCAAAGACTGTGAGTTTTGTGCCAAATGCTGGGGATACAGCAGTGAACAAGATCTAGTTCTGCTATATAGGGGGCAGTAAACCAAGAGCATCAACTAGCCCTTCTTCTTGACTTTTGGAATTCTAATTTTAGAGGAGTCAACAGCCATACCACTGTGATGTCTGATCCTGTCAAGATAGTGGAAGCTAAGCAGGATTGGACCTGGTTAGTACTTGCATGGGAGACCACCTAGAAATACCAGGTGGTGTAGACTTGGGAAAAGGACCCAACAACCCATGCCTCCCCCACGCAAAAAAAAAAAAAATCAGCCATTGAAAACCCTTTGAATAGCGGAGGAGCACTGACAATAGTATTTTGTCTATTGTACACAGTTTTCATGAGTCGGACACCAACTCAAAGGCACCTAACAACAACAACAATTTTAGAAGACTGGCAGAGGAGACGGTACCATATTCTTTTTGTTGTTGTTGTTTGTTTGTTCTTTTAGGTTTGTTTTTGAGACAGCCTCTTGCTATGTAGCCCAGGCTGGCCTAGAATTTGCCATCTTCTTGCCTCAGCTTCCTAAGTGCTGGGATTACAGGCCTGTGCCACCTGTGTACCATTTTCTTGATTCCTTTACCCAACCAATTAAAAATAAATTTGCACTTATTTCTGTTGAACCATAATAGACACTAATATACTTTGAGTTGTTTTTAAATGGGAAACTCCTTCAGTCTGAAGCTATCTTTTATTTGAAAAGGTGAAAAATAGATCTGCAGACTATTATACAAAATGTAATGAGTTGGATGCCTGCAGCTATACAACTGTAGTGTTGGATCCCATCAGGTCTCAGAAGCTAAGCAGGTTGGACCTGGTTAGTACTTGGATGGGAGACCACCTGGGAACACCAGGTGCTGTAGGCTTGGGAGAAGGACCTGGCAATCCACTCCTAAAAAACAATTAGCCATTGAAAACCCAGTGAATAGCAGAGAAGCATTAACGATACTGTTTTGCCCGTTGTATGTAGGGTCTCTATGAGTGGGACACCAACTCGATGATACCTAACAACAACAACAACAACAACAATGAGTTGGATAACTAAAATGGTGCATTTCTCTTTATATAGTATTTTACCTTTGAGAGAACGCTATCCAAATGCAGAATTAGGTAAATGTTAGGAGAAGTAGTTCAAGTTGTCTTCAACAAAGTGCCACCTAAAGTTTGGCTGTGCCCTGGTATAATGAAGATGTTTTAAGAGTGTGTACTCATATTTTGTTGAATATGTCACGTTTTTATTACAAGTGATGATGCATGTGTGAATTTTGAGCTGATAAGTTTTCAGTAAGAAGTGTATCACAACAGCAGGTGGGTGGTAACAAAGATTTGAGTGTTTATGCAAGCACGTGAGAATGGCCTTCTAACTGATATATTGCGAACTTATTCAAGGCAAGAATCACGTTTTTGTTATTAGGTTCCCATCCCTCCCCACCAATGTTGGGAGTGGAACCCAGGGCCTCAAGCATGCAAGGATAGTGATCCACCACTGAGCTATATCCCCAGCCAGGAAAGAGTTTTTAATTGAGCTGAGTCATTGTTTTGTTCTTAGTACCTAAATTAGTACATGTCTATACTTGTGCCATTTTGGCATCTGATGACTTCTGATCTCAGAAGCTAAGCAGGTTTGGGCCCCGTTAGTACTGGGAAGGGAGACCACCTGCGAATACTATGTACAGTAGGTTTGGGAGAATGATTCCCGGCAGCTCACTCCTGAAACATTCAGCCATCGAAAACTCTATGAATAGCAGAAAAGCACTGACATAGTGCTGGGCAAAAGGCCTCTTTAAAGTATTGAAAAGTAAAGAGGACACATTGAAGACGAAGGTGTGCCTGACTCATGACATGGTATTTTCAGTTGCATAATATGGTTGTGAAAGCTGGACATTGAACAAGGGAGACAAGAGAAGAATTGATGCTTTTGAATTATGGTGTTGGAGATGATTATTGTATATACCATAGACTGCCAAAAGAACCAACAGACCTGTCCTAGGGGAAGTTCAGCCAGAATGCTCTTTGGAAGCAAGGATGACTAGACTGTGTCTTACATATCTTGGATATATTGTCAGGAGGAACCAGTCCCTGGAGAAGTGCATGATGTTTGGGAGCATGGCAGGTCAACAAAAAAAGGAAGACCCTCAACTAGGTTGATTGACATAGTGGCTGCAACAATGGGTCTAAACATAAAAAAAGGTCATGTGCCTGGCACAGAATCTGGGAGTGTTTTGTTCTGTTGTGTACATAGGGTAGCTGTGAGTTGGACCTGACTCGATAGTACCTAACAACAACAATTTAGTGCATAGCTCACAACAATCAGTCAATAAATGTCTGATCCATATAATTGAAACAAAATAACATCTTTAAAATTTGGAAATTAACTGTTTTAATATGTAATTTCCTCCTTTTTCTGGTCATCAGCATTACACCATAAGCCACCTTTGGTATTTACCTCTCTTTTACCCATTCTGTAAAACAGAAAAGTTTCAGTTTTAAAAAGGTTGCTGTTTAAGTGTACTTCCGTCCCTCCCTCCCGCTTTTATTCCTTTCTTAATCCTTCCCTCCTTTTTCTCTCCTTCCCTCTCCTCCTCCTTCCCTCCCAAGATACAGTCTTATTCTGTGGCCTAGGCTGGCTTTGAGATTCTCCTGCCTCAGCCTTCCCAGTGCTAGGACTATATCTGTGCACCACCATGCCCAGCAAATATTTACATTGTAATCACTTTGGATATGTCAGCAAAAATTTTTAGTATTTGTAAGTACGTTTTCATCATTTGAGGAAGGCTGTGGGAAAGAAGTCATTGTAAAATGTCAGAAATTTAAGAATGTGGTTCAAACTTCAATCCAGGAAAGTTTCAGACCTCATTGTATTTGTTGATCTCCTAAGCACTGTCACTAGTCTCTAATTGGCTTTTGGCTTTTAATTTGTATGTGTGTAGAGGGAGGTAATGACATTTTTTAAATACAGGAGAGATCCCAATGTGAAAGGGGATTTATTTCCTTCTCTTTAATTCTGCCACATTACATAGCACCCTAGAGTCCAGAAGAAGTTTCTCATGTAGAAGAGTAGAGTGCTGGACTTCATTTGGATTTTAGATTCATTTAGAAATATTTGTGCCTGGAGAATGGTGACAGTAGAGCATAACATGCCTGTTACCACTGTGGCAGCCAGTCCTGTCAGATCTGGGAAGCTAAGCAGGGTCGGACCTTGTTAGCACTTGGATGGGAGACCACCTGGGAACACCAGGCACTGTAGGTTTGAGGGAAGGACCTGGCAACCCACTCCCAAAAAACAATCAGCCATTGAAGACCCTATGAGTAGCAGAGAAGCACTAAGAATAGTGTTTCACCTATTGTACACAGGGTCACTATGAGTAGGATACTGACTCGACAGCACCCAACAACAACAATAAACAACAGAACATAACACATAGCTTGTGTATTTACCTTTGTGTTTTACACCATCAGCTTGCGAGCCCCCTCACATCAGCACACTGGGTTTAATTGCACTACTTACACCTTCCTCTCTGGGCCCTGCATCTATTTGGCTGCCTTGTGTCAACAGCCTTCCCTCTCATTACCTGACCAAATGAGCAGCTTAGCTGTTCCTGCCTCCCAGAATGCTTCTCTGGACAATGCTTTGCATGTTCCTGAGCTCAAGTTAGTATTTGTGCTGCCCAGTCATGGTGCTCCCCTGTGCCCATCCCACTAGTTATCAGGAGTGCTCACATAGATTAAGTTGTGTAAAGATAGGAATGGTCTTTTGCTTATTCATTGTTTTGTTCTTTAGTGTCTAATTCAGTGTATGGAACATAGCATTTGGTCAATACATGCCTGATCTGTATAGTTGAAATAAAATAATTGTTTAAAAATTTGGGAGTTAACAGTAATTTCCCCCCTTCCCTTTCCTGGTCATCAGCATTAAACCTGAACCCCCATTTCATATCTACCTCTCCTTCACTCATTCATTAAATCATTCACCAAGTTTTAACAGTTTTCTATTACACTGTTTCTGTAATATTCAGCCTTTTCCCATGGTCCTGGTTAAGGTCTTTTTTATTATGTTGGTAGACTACATTTGGGAAATGTAGTTGAGCAGGTAATGGTTTAATTGCCAAAGGATTTGATGAAACTTTAATGAAGGAACATTATAAATGTCTGTAAGAGGAGTGTAGGGGACCACCCCTCCTGTATTTGTTTGATCAGAGAAACCTTTTTCCATCTCAGCACATCTTGTATGGTGAATGATCTGCAGAATTACTGGCGAAGATGGTAGAGTCACCACCTGCTCATCCTGGGCTGAGCATCATCTGGTTTCAGCTTAATGACAGACATCAGCCATAGACAGCAAGCATGTGGAAAGGAGTTCTGCCAGCCCACTGGCATTTATTTACCTGTGACTCTTAAACTCTCTTGGCAGTTTTGCCTCAGTTTATATTAATTAGGTGATGTAGTGCTGAGTAGGGAAGCATGCACCATATTCACCTGCTAAAGATACTGTTGGGGCTGGAGTTTAGCTCAGTTGGTAAGTACTGTTCTGCAGTCTCTGAGGTCCCGAGTTTGATATCCAGCACCATAAAAACGGGAGAAGGACATGGCAATACACTCCTAAGGCAATCCTGAAACAGTCAGCCATTGAAAACCCAATAATGGTCACTGTGAGTTGAACACAACTCGATGGAACCTAACAACAGCAACAAAGACTGCTATTTCTCACAGTGCTGTAGTCTGCCTGATTTCCTTTCTGCTATCTTGGTAAGATTTTAAAGAGTTGGCAGCCTCTCTTCAGACAGGTATCTTTGGGAAGAAAACTATGATACTCTTATTTAACACCCTCCTACCTCACTGTTTTAATCAGCAGGTACAGGAATGGAAAAGTCAGCCTCATGGAAGTTTGGAGGCAGGTGTCTGGGCTTTCACTTCTCAGATTTCTTACCTTCACATTTGGGATAACAAATTTGCTATTATCTATGCATCTTTGTGTCTGTCTACCTCTGTTCCTTTGCTGAGGTAAAGGTATGTAGGTACCAACAACATTGGAAAGACAGAATCATAATCATGATTTGTAGGAGTATCTAAGAATTGAGTAAGATAAGTCAAAGAAGCCAGAAAGGAAAGCCTGTAAAATGTTAGATGTGTTTTGCCCTTATTTTGAATATAAATAGCGATTGTATTCAGGAAGTCACCTTTTTGACACATTGATGATCCTATTATATTTTTCCTGTTGCTCAATGCACAAATTTTGGAGTCATCTGTCCTAGCTCTAATGCTGTTATGCCCCACATTTGATCTGTCTGCAGATTCTCTCCCACCCAACTTCAAAACATATCTAGAATGTCAGAATTTTTTTTTTTTTTTTTTTTTTTTACCATCTACACAGTTAACATCATGGTCTCTATTACCATCATGTCTTGCCTCACTTATTTATCACAGTAACCTTCTAAAAGATTCCCTGGTTCCCTTCTTGTCTCCTTAGAGTTTATTCATTGCACAGCGACAGAACTAATTCTTTGAAAGGTGAGTCAGATCACATCATTTCCCTGCTGTCTTGAGATTGCTCCACCTCTCATTCAGAATAAAATTAAAAGTTCTGAGCACAACCAGTGAGCTCAGCCACAGTCTCTGCATCTGTTATATCTATAACCTCATCCTCTGACATTTTCCTCATTATTCTCTCCAGTCACATCAGCTCATTGCTCTTATTTGAACCTGCTAACCATGTCCCTACCTTCAAGTTTTTGCATTTACGGTTACTTATGTTTGGAATGCCCTTCCTGTCAAGATCTTCATGTTTTACCTTTTCCTTGCAGTCTCTGTTCCAGTTGTCTTCATCAACAGTGTCTACCCTGTATTACCTTATTTAAAGTGCTTACCCTCATCGCTCTGTCTTTACCTGGCTCTCTGACTTGTCTACTTCACTACCTGATAGGTTATTTTATTACTGTCTGCCTTCTCTAATTAGATTATAAGCTCAATAAGAGGAGGACTTTATTGTATTCATTTCTAAGAACAGTGCTTGTAGAAGGGTTCCTGATACATAATAGGCAGGTAATAGTTGCTTGCCAAATAAATGATAATCAAAGAGTGCACAAGCAAGACTTCTTGTTTTCCAGAGTTCGGAACTGAGCTAGAAGTGGTAAGCTGCTTTTCAATAAATCCCTATGCTCACTGTATGTTTATGCTAATACTGGTAAGCTTTCTAATTATAAACAAATAGGAAAACATCTTATTAATCATGGATCTCTTACTTATTTTTTCCGTTTTCTTTTGTAGCATGAGGGCAGAGATTAAAAAGTGTTGAAAATATTGAGTAATGATCTAAGAGATGGCAAGTAAAGTAATTCATTTAGATGAATCTGCACAGGCAGATTCAAGGACAACAACTGTGTGATGTATCTAAGTTTTTCTCCATCAAAGCATTGTGGATCCCCAGAGTGTTTCTGTCCATGTAACACTGTTAGTGATCTAAAACAAAATGGCATTTGATCACAAAAATGATATCTTTTCCTTGATAGAAATTACATGAAGGAAAATGTTAAATGATGACCAAAAATGAGCAGCCTATTTGAACATTGATACCTGGGACACCTTTACACAGTTGGGAGTTTCCTGTGTGAGGGGGTTATTCCCTGCAATAGCCTTCCTCCAAGAGCCAGAGTATGTGTTGCAGATAGAAATGGAAACATTTATTATCTTACCCCAAATAAATTTGGGGTAATGACAGAAATAAGTCAGGTAACAAATTTGAAAAAATTAAGAGACAGGTAGAATCAATCTCTCTCTCTTCCTTGCTCCTTCCCCTCCCTCTCCTGCCTTCTTACCTCCTCCCTCTCATCCTCTTCCCTTCTTTCTTTTTTTTACTTACAGTGCTGCTGCAGATCAAACCCAGGGCCTTGTCCATATGAGGCAAGTGCTCTACCATTGAACTATACCACCAGCCCTAGTAGAATTTTTTGTGTGTGGTACTTGGGGGTTGAATCAGGGCCTCACACACGCTTGGCAAGTGTTCTGGGCTGCACCTCTAGCCCATTTTTTTAAACCTTTTACCTTGAGGCAGGGTCTTGCAAAGTTTAACGGGCTGTCCCTCACTTCAGACCTGCAATCCACCTGCCTCTGCCTCCTGAGTCACTGGGATTACAGGTGTGAGCCATCATGCCTGGCTCCTAGTAGAATTTTAAAACATGAAACTAGGTGTATGTTTTCTGGGAGTTAGTTTGTGTATTGCATCACCTAAGAAGAGACTATGAATAGACATATTTGAGAAGGATTTAATAAAATACTAATATTTCACATTTGAACCAAAACGTCTGTGCCTCTAAGTTGACTTGTTAGGAAATTATGGTCCCCAAATGTTCATGACAACTTGCATCTCTCTGTACATGAACCAAACGTCACACAACTGACGGTGATAGCTACAACTAATTCATGAAAACAGATCATAATTGGAGCAATTAAAAACATACCCAACTCAGGATAATAATGTAGAAACATTGATTATGAAGAATCTTACCCAAAATTTTGCTGGCAATCCAATTAGATATATGCATGTCCATTGGTGGTGGTATGCATTGTGTGGTAGTTGAACAAGTAATGATTTGATTATTTCAATTTACTGATGTAAAATTTTCATAATCTTTTAAAGCTTTCTCTCTTTATAGAGTAGCACATCCTGCCCATAACAGTTAAGCAAAAGTCTTCTGCTTTGGAGTGAGTTTGGCAGCTGAAGACATTTCTGAGAACTGTTTTTTCTCAGGCTGAACATGGAGATGCTTTGTCAACTAGCCTTAATTTTTGCTTTGTCCTTCCTTAGCCAGAGTTATGCCAAAGTTTCCTTCCCAGAAAATTCTTTTAATCCACTTTTATACAAGGCTAATAAATCACTCATTCCCAGGGATGCATCTCTTTCTACTAAAAAAAAAAAATCCATAAAACAAGCCTGGAAATTCACTTAGAGATGGAATTGGAAACATAATCTGAGAAAGGATGTTGAGTGGAGAAACAAGGTTCCTTCTAGTAAGGAGGATACTGTGGGGGTTGGATCTTGTTTTTTAGTTCTAAGCAGGGAAAGTTTTTTTTAAAATTCATTTTTTTTCCTAATATTAACATTTCTATACTTAGGCCTCAGATTTCTATAGGTATCCTAGATTTCTATAGGATTCCTTAGTGTATTATACATGTAGTCTTTCACTTATGGATGAAATATGGAATATATAATTTAAGATATATATTGTTTATATGGGGGCTGGGGTTTAGTTCAGTTGGTAGAGTGCTGCCCTGCAGTCTCTGAGGTCCTGAGTTCAATTCCCAGCACTGCAAAAATGGGAGAAGGACCTGGCAATCCATTCCCAAGGCAATCCCGAAACAGTCAGCCATTGAAAACCCTATGAGGGTCGCTATGAGTTGGATATTGACTTGATGGCACTTAACAACAACAACAACATTGTTTATATGGGAAAAGGATGTGGCAATCCACTCCCAAAGCAATCCTGAAATAATCAGGCATTGAAAACCCTCTGAGGGTCACTATCAGTTGGACACAATTCAACAGGACCTAACAACAACAATTGTTTGTGCACATGTATACACTTAACACATGTAAAAGCATAGGTATATATGCATACTTAATGTATGTATGTATTATGTTTATCAAGTATTTTAACTATAATTCTAGATATTCATATTCTATATTTTAATTATTGTACAACTTTGTCTTATTAGTCTCAACTGGTAGAAAAAGATACTATGTCTCTATTCAAAGGTATATAAGTCTCTCTTTCTGGCAGGTGACAAATCAGAATATTTTCTTATCAGAGTTATATCTGTTTAAAATTAACATTCAAGATAATTAAATTTGTCACGTATGGTTTATAGCAAAGCTATAAGTTTTAAAAAGGGAATGTCTAAAATATGGCTTGATTAAATTAATAAACATGTCACATAAATTGCCATTTATAATACTTGTTACCTTGAAATTGATGCACCTTGAACCTATCTTACTTGGCTGGTTTTTATAATGTTCTCTACATAGTCAGATGCTCTGATTATTCTAGTGATTTCTTTAGATATTAACTTTGCTGATGATTTGCACATATGATCTTTGACATCTTTTTCTTCACAAATATTTCTCGATGTTTTTCTTTTGCATTTCAAGAACTTGGATCCTTTAATAGTCTAGTGAATGTTTGTCTTCCTGTATATATTCATCTTCATATGAACGTATTTATAATTTATAAACCACTGAGCTATGCTAGCCACATGCCACCTGAGTACAACAGGCAGTGCCTGGTGACTTGGCAGCCTTTTGTCAAGGTTACTTAATGAGTTTGCTGAGAGTATGGATGTCTCATATGCCCAGATTCTCCCTGTTGTTTCCATTTCTGCTTAATGTAGTATTGGGTTTCTTGCAATCATTTCAATTTTTTTTCAAGAATATCCTTTTATTTCCAAATTTTATTGATTTATATAAACATTTCCAGGAAATTGTTTCGGAATGAATATGTCATATTGGGAATATCTGTCTGTACGGATGTAAGAGTGAGCTGATTATAGCATAGAAATGCTTTCCGGTCAGTAGCCTTCTTCCACCTCCTCACTGAGGTGTCCCCAGAAACACAGAGAAAGATGTGTGCAGCAAACTGTAGTGAGTGCTTAACCCACTGCTTGAATCTAGGAGGGGTTCTATAAGGAGATAAAACTGGAATGAAGGCTGTAATTGGTCCCTAGTTTTTCTATAATTGTTTGAAAGAAACTATGAAGACAAGCTGTATTTCCTGAGATTCAGAAGCATAGAATTATTCCAGTCAAAAGCAAAAACACAAGTTGGGATGTTGCCCATCTTTTGCATGAATGCAGCCTTTTGCAGCTATCAAAATATTTACCACTATGTTAAATGATTGAAAAAGGCTTATGGAGAAAATGTTTGGAGTTTTTAAAATGTAATATACAAGAGAATAGACTATGCAAATAAAGTGCTTAGTGTTAAGGGTGAAGGAGAGATGTCAGATGTACTTCCTTGTCAGATAGGAAAATTAGAAGTGACTTCTTCCCATGTAATGTTTTTTGTACTTCTCAAAATTTTTACACTAAACTGATTATTTTTAGTTTTGTGGATTTGAGTAGGTATGAAGTTGCTATTTAACCAAAAAAAAATGGGTGGAAGGTATAAGAGTATCCATTTCTAGCATCTGTAATTTCATATAAAGTCCTCAATAATCCTGGGAGGTAGATTTTTATCAATATTATATATTAGGAAGTGGTCAGCTGGGATAATCATGCAGTCTGGCTCCTTTTCCTATATTACAAACAGGAAATTATCCTGATGGAAACCTTCAAAGATGGAAAATATACTAAAAGATACTTACAGAATAAAAAAAATTAAAACATTTTTGAAGTTACTAGAATAATCTCTATTTTTAAAATTTATATTACTTTTGTTTTTTAATTAAAAGTGATAGATGAGGAAATAGGAATATAGAGCCAATGTGAGTTGGACCCGACTCGATGACACCTAACAATAGCAACAATATATGAAGAAAAAAAATAATGATTTGACCATCAAGACCATCAACTTGACCACTACTTAACATTTTAGAGTATGTTCTTTGTATTTGTGTTGAGCATGTATATACATTCAGTTATATGTATTTAAAGGTTTTACAGCTTTAATCTGAACTATTCAAAATTTTCTAGTTTAAAACCAGTAATGATATGAAGGGAAAATGCTTCTGAATTATACTAGTTTTGGTGTCTATCTGTAGTGCCCACTCCCTAAGTCAGCACCCACTCCCACTCTGAGAGAAGCATCAAGATAGTGAATAAAAGAAATCAATAAAAAATAACAGAAAGAGATATAAAAGGGAGAAATGGTAGTTGTCCAAAGATCAGAAACCTTTTACTACTTAACGCTAGAGGCTATGAAATTGTACTTAATGCTAAGTCACTGGAGGGGCTGCTGCTTCTGCTGCCCCTCCTGTAGCAGCATTGTGGGGTAAAGTTATAGAGTCAGCCTGGGTGCCCATCAACTGGTGAATGGATAAAGAAAATGAGTATATATACACAATGGAGTTTTATTCAGCGATTAAGAAGAATGAAATTATCTTGTTTGCAGGAAAATGGATAGAACTAGAGATCATCATGTTACGTATATGAAACTAGTTTCAGAATGACAGCTATCACATGTTTTCTCTCATATGGGATTGGGTGTAGGGAAGGACATGAAAGTAAAGGGGGGCCTATTTGAGATATGGAAGGGGAAAAGAGGAAGGGGATAAGAAAGTAATAGAAGGGGTGAATATGATGAAAGCATATTATATGAATGTATAGAAATGTCACAATGAAAACTCTTACTTTGTACAATTAATGTATGCTTAAACAATGGCCGCACTGTGCTGCTGCTGTGGAGCAGATCCTCAAGAGCCTCAACAGCTAATATTTCTGAAACTAGGTGACCAAATGCTTCAGTTACCTCTGCTGCTGTTGCCTCTGCTGGAAGCAGAAATGATCAACCTTCCCTTCTTTTCACCTTTGAATCCTAATCAATGTCTCTTATTGGCAGAACATGACAAAAAGCCAGCTGGCCAGGATTAAGAAGAATATAGAATCTTCTAGAACCCTGTGAACTAGAAAGACTGGGATGTGTATGGTAGCCAGATCAATACTCTGTACACATACTTGTTCATTTGCTCTTTTTAGTAATTTCTTTTTTATATACTGTTTGTTTTTAAAACTGATCTACAGGCAAATAATCCACAGCAATGGCAATTTATTTGTTGAAAGCATATATTTTACTTTATTAAAGGCATTATATTTTTAGGGAGTAAATGTTTGGAAAAATAAGGTGGTAGCAAGAAAGTTACATGTCTTTCTCTGAAACACCACATACACGGTGTGTAAGAAGAATGCAATATAAAAAAATCCTGGTGAACTAAAGAGACCTTTAAGCTTTGTAATAATATAAAAATTATTTATATCAGTGGTGTGGTAGAATTCATATAATTTGTTAGAGCCAAGATAATAATATTTTACTCACATGGAGAATAATTTTAGAATTCTTCAAAGGATTGTTAGCAACAACTCTTTAAAATATTTGCTTTTTGAAAATATAGGTTCAGCTCAATTATTTAAAGACTGTATTGTTCATAAGCTTAAGTAGGGAAGTGTAAGTTGGAGATCTTGGAGGTGTTCTGCAGCACCCCCTTCCTTTGGCTTACTGCTCCCATTCAGAGTCAAACACTGTCCTCTCTCAGGCATTCACATCTTCAATGAATACCATTTTGTTTTTAGTTTAACCACCATCATTCTTGATAAAATGTAACTTTTATTTCAGCAAGAGATGTGGGCTGTGTGTGTGTGTGTGTGTGTGTGTGTGTGTGTGTGTGTGTGTGTATTGTTTCTTGAAATGTGGAAACCATTGGTATAAAAGATTATTTTAGATGCAACCAGAATTGCTTGTAGATAATATATATTTATTATTTGCTTTTCAATTCTTCTCTAATCTTTCTGATTAAAGTAAGGGAAGCAGAAATCAATTTGATGCTAGTGTTCTTCCAACACTGGTTACCTTTTGTAACAAAGACAACAGGCCTCAGGCTCAGATTTTGTAAGGAAATACAGTGTCTTACCAGAATTTAAGGGTTTGAATGAGTTTCTCATTGAATTTTATTTTATGACCATTTTCTACTAACATAAAGCATTACTGAGTTTCCACTTTAGTAATATAATGTTTTAAATAATAAATCCAGCTGAGGAAAATTCCAACTTTAAGCAAACAGAAAGAACTAAGTGTACAATAGTATGGGTAGTGGTTCATAACATGGTAAACATCACAATGGTGATTGTTGTGTGAATAATTGAAATTTTGGAAACAGTGAAATATAGAACATTTAATTCTATCTTTTTCTTGTTATTTTATGTAGAGATATAAAATGTAGAATGGTAGACATATTTGGAAAAGCAAGATTAAGATAATCATGTTTGTCTACTTTCTTCCCTAAGTAATCCAGATTAAATGTTGGGGTCAATCCAGTAAGTGAAAAGGATGACAAATCTGATTAACTATTGATTTTTTTAAAAAAAATCATCATTCCTATCAAAATGACCTTGTAACAAATTTTAATGATTTTGACTCGTTGGTTTACCAAATGCATTTCAATGGTTGATAATTCTATATCAATCATATTTCTTATGTGATGTGCAAATATGTATTTAAAAAGTCCCAACTTAAAAACAATACCTTTTATGATGTTGTTATTATTTTTAATACCTAAAGATTCCTTTTTTCAATTTATGCTAAACATTTACTTTAAGCTTTTTTTGCAATTTGATATTCATTTAGTTAAAAAAAACCTCTTAAAAATATCGATACATTTTATGAGAATAAAATCTATACTCTGATTATATGCAAATATTCTCAGCTATAACACACTGCTTATGTCTGTGTAAAAACAGGAATAAGAATAGTTGTCATTGCTTTCAGTGAGGATTTTTGACAATAAATATGAAAACAGCTTACAGCTAATTTTAAGTTCCAACACTGACATGGTGTGAAGGACAATAGATTAGGGAACAGAGGACTTTTAGCTTATCAGTGGCAGAGCTGGGCATAAATATGTGAGCTCTCTAAATTTCCTTACCTGTAAAAAGGAAATGGCTATCTTTTCCTTTCCTACTTCAGTTGCTCTTTGTAGTGTTAACTATGTTTTAAAGTAATTTCTATTTTATTTATTTATTTATTTATTTATTTAGCAATACTAGGGTGCTTAATTCAGGGCTTTGTGCATACTTTGCAAGTGCTCTACCATTTTGCTACACCCCCAGTCCTCCCCACTCCCTGCCACCTTTTTTTTGTCTTGAGACAGGATCTGGCTAAATTGTGCAGGCTGCCTCTGGTCTAGAACTCACAATCCTTCTGCCTCAGCCTCCCAAGTACTTGGTATTGTAGGTATGCACCACTAGGCCTGGACCTTTTTATTTTAAATTTACAACTTAGTGTAAATGTGCTATTTTTGGATGCTCAATCAAATATTAATGTCCTATGAACATTATAGTACACTCCTATTGACCGGAAATCAGTTAAGCCTATGACGCATCTACAAAGACGTAGTGTTCCATTTATATCTTAAGGCTGCATAATGGGAAATGGGAAACATCTAGTTTTGAGATATTATTGTATTTACATTTGCTTTTAATTTTTATATTTGTTTCAGTATTCTCCCAGAGTATTTTGAAATACTGTATGTTCTAATTTTAAAAGTAATGTATATTCACTGAGGAAAATGTAGAATAGTTCCAAGAAGGGGACAAAACATCATGATTAATCTCACTATCAAGGCTTGGGCACTGTTAATATTCTAGTTCCTTCCATTCTGTGTATGTGCATGTCTCTGTTTCAGTATGTATTTTGAATGTGTACATAGTTGTTTTAGTCTATTTTGATTTTGCAAATGAAAAGTAGTATATGGAGTATATGTACTTTTATAGGTGAATGTCCCAGTTATGCTTTCCAGAAAAAAATTATTTAAAATTTGTTTCTTCCTAGTTTAGGTTACTAATGATGTATTTACTCATCAGTGATGTTCTGCTCACTGTGAATTTGATGTCATTATCATTATTCTGCACTCGCCACTAGATGGCTCTGCTCTCAGAGTGACTTTTTCCTAAATGTGCCCTGGATTAGTTATGTTCAAGTTGTAGGAAATTTCAGTCTTTATCAGCATTATGTAAAAATTACACAGACATAATTGCATAATAATTCAATGAAATAGGACTGAAATATTTTAAGTAGCATTTCAGGGGATCCTCAAATTTAGTATACTCCTTCAACACTGGGGTAATATCTATTTAGAAGGCAGTGTATTCATCTAATAAGGTCCACAGCTAATTATTAAACCAATATTTGAATGAGTTTTCCGGGTATTGACTTTCAACTTATAACCATGATATTGAACATATCATTTTTTATTAATAAACTATTTTTAATTAGAATTCTCACTTTGACGCTTCATTATAGTCAATGTTATTCTGTAGGCATTCTGTCATTCTTGTTGTTAGGTGCCGTTGAGTCAGTATCCGACTCATAGCGACCCTCATAGGGTTTTCAATGGCTGAGTGCTTCGGGATTGCTTTGGGAGTGGATTGCCAGGTCCTTCTCCCATTTTTGCGGTGCTGGGAATTGAACTCCGGACCTCAGAGACTGCAGCGCAGCGCTCTACCCACTGAGCTAAATCCCAGCCCCACTCTGTCATTCTACATATACATAATATACATGTATATTATTCTGGGTTGTTATGTTCTGTTTTAGGTTTTGTTTTTGTTTTGTTTTGTTCTGGGGATTGAACTTAGGGCCTTGTGCATCCTAGGCAAGTGCTCTACCACTGAGATACATCTCCAGGATTCTATTTTGGATGATTATTTTGGATATTTTACCATGGGCTGAATCATGACTTTCAACCCTATCTTTTTTTCTCTCTTTTGTTCTTTTTTTTTTTTTAAATAGGCCCTTTAGCTCAGTAATTTTTGTGACTGAAGGACCATAAATGACTGAGATGGTATTCAATGAAATAGCTCACATGTGAGTAGGCTCTGGGCTTTGAAATGATGTATGCAAAGCTTTCCAGACATATCCAATTAGTTACCATTAAATTGTATCTCACAGAAAGGGAACAGAGAGGGAGTAAAATATTTTAGGAGAGACACTCACTACATTATAAACTGATAAAATATCACTAACCAAACCTCAGCTCTACAAACTGAGAAGCAGTTAATAACTTATGAGGATATAGAAGAATCCTGAAAATGAAATTAGAAGCTTAGCATGATGCATAATTGTTTACTTCTGTATTTTAGGTTCATGATACTCTTTATTTTTATTTTATTTTCAGAAACTTGAAGTTCTATATAGCTTTTATAAAAAGGCTGGGGTTTAATTCACTTGGTAGAATGCCATGCTGCACTCTCTGAGAACCTGGGTTTGATCCTTAGCACTACAAAAATTGAAAGAAGGATATGGCATGCCACTCCTGAAGCAGTCAGCCATTGAAAACTCTATGAAGATCACAATGAGTCAGATCCAACTTGATAGCACCTAACAACAACAACGACAACATAGCTTATAAAAAATGAGTGTTCTTTAGTTCAGCACACCATTTCTGAAGGTAAAATTAGATGAAATTGGTATTGCTAGACATAGTTTCTTCTTTACATTAGTATTCCATTTTTCCATTTCTGCAGTGTATGCATTCGAAGGACAAAGTAGTCCTTAAGCTAGCCCATATTAGGTTGTTAGATTACACATTGTCAGAACTCCGATATTATATGACTCTGCAAGATAACTCTTATGTGTTCTAGAATATTAAAGATTTTCAGTACCTTTACTTAAAAATTTTAAAATAGTAGTATACCTTGAATAAAATAGAAAATATAAAAATTAAATGTCTTGGGTTTAGATGAAACTGGGAAAGCAGATAGGACAAACAGTTCCTAGTTCCTAGAACTTGAGAGACTACAAAGAATGTTCCAGAGGAGAGAAACATTATAAATAATACAAACTTGTGCCAAAAGTATTACTCATCTTAGATCTCCCTTTTTAAGATTTTTGATCAATAAGAAACCATATTTAAATGGAAGTGTGCAGAGAGGCCAGGCTGAGTGTGGACAGCCAATGAACTAAGTCAGCAGGTTAAAACCTGACCCTCTGGCCCATTTATTTTCCTTTTCTGACTCTTGAAAAGCATGTTCCCTAGAGATGTATCCAAGTAGTCACTGGGAGTCCTGAGGCCCCACCCTCTGTCCAGTACCCTGACCTGTGTTATGCAACATGGAAATTGTTCCCATTCCTATTGCTGACATTCAGACTCTTGGAAGTCAAGCAAAGAAACAGAATGCTTCTGTGGAGCACAAACGCTTTGCACTGAGAGCTACAGTCTTTGAATGAAAAATTTTTTTTATATGAACAAATAAATTTTGGAGGAGTGCTGGGGATTGAACCCAGGACTGTGTGCATGCTAAACACACGCTCTGCTACTGACCTTCACCCCAGCTTGAGCAAATACTCTTAAAAAAACAATTTAAGTGCTATGAAACATAAGCAACAAATGCCCTGCTGATTAAGAGTTATTGTTTAATGGAGAGCAATGGTTTTCCGGTGTTGAAATAAGATACAGAGGTAATGGAAGAGAGAAAAAGATGCCATTTGGTGGATCATCTGACAATGCAGTGAATGGTGTTTGTTGTTGTTGTTGTTAGGTGCCGTCTAGTTGAGTCCGACTCATAGTGACCCTCAGAGGGTTTTCAATGGCTGTTTTGGGATTTCCTACAGAGTGGTGTTTAGGTGATTCTAAGGTGATGTGAGAGTGGCCTAAGTTATATTTTGAATGGGAATGCTGTTTTTTTTTCCAGTGTACTTTTAAAGAAATTATGTTAAGATTAAAAAATGACCAGTACATGATTTTAAAATGTCTCACTCAAGAGGACACTTGGTCTGTTTCTAGCTGTTTTAGTGTGGTTGACATTCTGAGTAAATCCAATCTGAATATAAATTGACTTAATCTATTAATAAGAATGCCTACCTGATTGTGGCTTTTTTTGTTGTTTTTGTTTTTACTAGTTCATGTTTGCATTTCTGGCTAAATGTTTGTTCCTTTCTCCTTATTCATCATTACTTGCTCCAGTTGCTGGAAGTACCTGTCTTCTCCCATCTTCAACTTTTGATTTGAAAGCTAGAATGAGGTCTGAGGAGTGTACTTCCCATTTTGTGGTTAGGAGGGCAACAAATAAAATGTAATTCACACTTGAGTGCCAAATTTGTGGAAATGAGCACCAATTGCATTAACTTTTTGGAGACTTCTTTGTTTTTCTAATTGTTGGGTGGGTGGCCTTTGTAAAATAGGCCTTCCATAGTTTTTCCTTGGTTGTTGAACTACTTATGTGTTATTTTAATAAGTACCCTCAACTTTTATCTAATTGGAAGTAAAAGAAGACAGATGTTAAACATAATTCTGAGATACTGTTTGTTTTGTTTTTTAAAAAATTCAGATTTGAAGACTAGCAGATAGACCTAAAATGATAAATTATAAATATGTGAAGTATCTGGAAGAGATTCTTTAAAGGAGAAAATAAAGGAGATCCATGATAATGTCATTCTTCTTTTGTTTTTGTGTATGGGAATCGTTAATTCTGGAATGAATTATAAAGATATGCTAATCCATCCTCTTTTAAAATGAATGAGAAAAACTCAAGCCCTCAAAACTGTGCATAATGATTTCCTACATTCTTGCCTGATACCCTTTCCATTGCCCCATACCCTATATTTTTCAGGATTAAATTATTTCTACAAAATGAATTATCACTCTTGATTATATAAAAGTATTTTTTTAAGTCTCTCATTTTGAATTTTTTTGGAGTATGTGGTACTCTCTTCTGCCATCTTTTACTGAACTTTAGTCTTTACCCCTTTAAGATACTCACTTTAATCTGAATATTTGAGCCAAGCAGTGGAATGTTAGCGAGTGGATAACACCATTTCTTGAAACACTTATTTAAATTAATAGCAAGGCTGTCTTTTGTAGCCTGCTTTGTGATTTTGTCCCTTATGCTGAAGCAAAGTAAATTGCATTGTTTAGGCTTTAAAATAGCAACATTGTTCTACAAGGATTGAGTTCATAAATTCATTATGGCATTTATTTTTCCATTTGCAATTGATTTCTGAGTATTCTCTTTTATATTCTGAGCTGCCTCAGAATCTTGCTTTCTTTTACTAATATTTTGCATAATTTTTCTTTTTTTTTTCTTTTTTTTTTGCATTTGTAACTGTTGCTTATTATCATTAGTCTTTTGTCTGGAAATTAGACATGGTGAATGATTAAGGCCTGTACTAGCTTATGGTCTTGAGCAAGTAATTTAATTTCTCTGGATCTCATTTTATTGTTTGTAAAATTGCTCCAATAATGTAGAAACTATAAGACTGATTGTAAAGATTAAATGAAATGATATAGGTGCCTAGCATGGCATCAGAATCTAGTAAATTCTCTCTAATTGTGGTCATATAATGGTGCAAGGGGCAATTCAAATGACAAGGGCTGCCTAGCCTTTTAGGTTATACTGATAATCTCTCTACTTCCTCTTTCACCATTATGCAGTTCTAAGCATCCCAGAGCAAGAGAATTACTTCATTTTGTTGTTTTGGCTTTTAACCTAAATACTGCTGAGAGGAGTTAAAAATGAGTGCTGAAGAAGTGTTTGTTCACTGCTTGTCAGCGGTGGATTGGCAAACACTATAATTGGATTTTGTAGGACTTCTCTACACAAAGGATAGAAGAACCACTAAGTATCCTGTGGAAGTTTCAAATGTCTTTTCTGGCAGGAGTGAGTTTGACAAACAGCCTTAGAGGAGAGGTTACTAAATAACTTATTTGCTCACTGTGCTTCTGACACTTGGTCACTGAAGTGACTCATTAACATGGACTAATTATTTGAGTCCTCATCCTTCCACAGCAAACTGGGAAGTGCAGTTAAAAGTCTTAGAGCTCACTGCTTCTCTAAATTTCAGAACACAGTATGGTATTCTCGACAAGTATGGTATTCATTTCTTATGAAGTACAACAATGGAGATGCTGGACAGAGATCCTATCACACCATTACCACTGTTATTTTTCATGTTTTGGTAAATTTTGGAGACATATTTATTCATCTTGACTTGGAAAGACTGCCAAGCCATTCTTAACCCTGGAAATGACTGACATTTTTTCAGATTTTTCTAGCTATCCCAGAACGTGGTACCCTGCTGGTCATCTGGTTGTGACATCCAGGATCCATTTTTGCTAGCCTTTTAACTTCATCCCTCACTTTCATTAGGTTGCAACACCTTACCAGTTATGTAGGTGTCAGTGCCTCTCTTCCTGAAATTGTAGCCCACCTTGGGTCCCTAGTGGTCCCCTGTCCCCAATCTCTCACCCCTAATCATTTTCAAATTTCCTTAGAGTCACTTTCCTGAAGTCTACATCTGCAGACACTGGCTAAAACTGATAAATTCAGTGTTGATGATAACTATTTAGGAACTATTTCAGGTTAAAAATATCTCAATCTCCTTTCCAATAAGCACAGATGCTTTTGTATGTCTTCATTTAAAAGGCATTATATACATAGTAAATGATGTCCAGAGAAGGATAGTATTTTTAGGTGCAATAAACATTTTGATCACATCAGAAAGAAAATGTTATGTAAGGGAATTAGAGAAATAGAAAATTATTTAGGAAACAAACATTTAGCATTGTTCCAAAGGTAAATAATCCCTCAGTTCTGAAGTTGAAGTTCAGGGTGCAGAATGAAAGCAAACAAAATACGTATTTGCATGACAGAACTACTTGATATGGGTATTCAGGAAATGCTAAGTAATGTCCTCTGCTGATAACACTGTTGGAAAATCTCCTTGTTTTCTGAATTTGCTTCCATTTCTACCTCTTCTTGGAAATCATATCTTAATCTCTATTCTGATTTGTTTTATTCTTTTCACATAAACTAACAGAGCTCAGATTGTTTTTTCTAATTTGCATAGCAGTAATCTTTCAATATCGCCCCCTTTTTTTTAATTTTTAGAGACTTCATAAAAATGTACCAAAACTTTCTTGATAAAAGAAATTATTTTGTTGCTGGCTTCCTATTCATAAATTGTTGTTGTTGTTGTTGTTGTTGTTGTTAGGTGCCGTCGAGTCGGTATCTGACTCATAGCGACCCTCATAGGGCTTTCAATGGCTGACTGTTTTGGGATTGCCTTGGGAGTGGATTGCCAGGCCCTTCTCCCATTTTTGGGGTGCTGGGAATTGAACTCGGGACCTCAGAGACTGCAGAGCAGTGCTCTACCAACTGAGCTAAATCCCAGCCTATTCATAAATAGGAGTCTTAAAAGTAGGAATGGAAAATAGGCTTCATCTTGAATGTTGATACACTTGAGCTGAAATGCCATGTTAAGAAGAGCTCTGAGGCTGTATCTAAGCTTAGGGGGAAAAAGGGAAAAATTTGTGATGGCTGAGCCATGTACCTACTTAGGGAGGGAGTATTATCCCTGAGGCCTTCTCTGATTCCAAGTATCACTACTGTTATTAAGGAGAAGGACCCAGGAGCCCACTCCCCCCACCCCCCCAAAAAAAAACCAGCCACTGAAAACTCTATGAATAACAGAGAAGCACTGATAATACTGTTTCACTGGTTGTACATAGGATTGTTATGAGAGGGACACTGACTTGATAGCACCTAACAACAACTGTTATTAGAGATTTCAAACCAGAACTGTCTGATTGCAAAGCTCAAATTCTAAAAAAGCTAAACTGATTGCCTCTCATTATAATGCATAGCAGCTCAGAAAAGTGTGTTATTGTTACTTAATATTTTTCTCATAAGATGTTTTAGATAGGAGTGCAAAACAATTTCAAGTTATGAGTGTGGAAGTGGTGGACATGAGATTCATCTCCTCAAATGGAATATTTTGATTTTTGAATCTTTAAATTGTGAAGCTTGGCTGGGCATCAAGATTATTCTGAAACTTCAAGACGCAGAGCTGGGCATGTTGCTTGGTGTTAGAACACTTGCCTAGCACAAGCAAAGCCCTGGATTTGATCCCTAGCAAACTGCCTGCCCCCCAAAAAGGTAAAATGCAAGTTGGACATGGTGGCACAGACCTATAATGTAAGCCACTTGGGAAGCAGGAGCAGGATAATTGCAAGTTAGAGGCCAGAGGCAGCCTGCATATATTAGGGAGACCCTGTCTCAAAATAAAAAGCTGGGGTGCAGTTCCCTGGTACAGCACTTCCAGCATGTGTGTGGTCCTGGATTCAAATCACGAGTACTACAAAAAAAAAAAAAAGGAAAATACAGTGCTATGGGCTGAATTATGTCTTCTCCTCCCAATTCATATGTTCAAGCCCTAATCTCAAGTGTGATGGTATTTGCTGAAAGGCTCTGGGAATAATCAGAAATAGATGAGGTCATGAGGGTGGGGCACTCATAGTAAGATTAGTGCTCTAATATGCCATGGTTGAATTTGCTCTTTTTTCCTATTATGTGAAACCCATGAAAATGCTGCTGTCAGCCATGTAAGGAAAGTACCCTCACCAGAAACTGATTATGTTGGCCCATTGATCTTTCACTGCTAGTTTCCACAGCTGTGAAGCAAGAAACTGTTGCTGTTCAAGCTACCTGTCTGTGATATTTTGTCATTGCAGCCTGTGTTTGACTAATACATGCACATTTTCAGGCTTTGACCTGAAGATTGACCTGGCAGAGCCAGAGAACAGCCTGGTATTTGAACTCTTCAAAATCTCTATAGAATTGGTAGTGTCCCTTTATAATGGGGAAAATTTTACTTTTTAATTTGTCTACTAGTGGCTTTCAGCCCTGTTTGCACAGTAAAATTTCCTGTGGAGCTTTTAAATATGACCAATGCAATGTTCCCACCCAATCAATTAAAACCATAGGTGGGACCAGGACCTGGGATTTTTTTAAAAGTGCCCCAGGTGAGTCAAGCCTGCAACCAAAGGAAAGAATCCCTGGACTAAAACTTTTTTGTGTGTGTGCTTCTCCTTAAATCCCTGTTCCTGCAAAAGTAGAGGCCAATCATACTCTCTCTTGTCTGGCTTCCCCTTTCCACATATTATTTATTTGAACAGCAAATACAGTTTCAAAAACCATCTTTCTTCTATTTCTTCAAGTTACTCAATACTTAAAATCCTAAAACCAGGACTGAAAAATTTTAAAAGCATGTACATTTTTTAGGCTTTTGGATTGTAAGTAAATTGGTATTATCTATTTAAAATTTTACATTTCAAAGACATAGTGAATTTTAGATTTTACGCCAATGTAATACTTAATATATGGTACATAATCCTTTTAAGATTATTGTTATTATTGTCTTCCCTTTTAAAAAGTACTTATTGAATACTGCCTACTATATTTGGTACTCTGTTTTTTGTGGGTTCTCTGCTGCCAAGTGCTGGGTATTTCATGCCAGGCATTGTTCCCACTAGGCAAGCACTTGACCACTGAACTACATTCCTAGCCCTCTATCTGGCACTCCACATGGAAGGAAAAAGTAACAGAATATTCTTTACCAACAAGACAGTGACATGGTTGATCTGACAGGACACATCTCATACAAACCCCTTATGTTCATGCTAGTGAATATTGGACCTGAATTTAATACCAATAGAAGCAAATACATCCCTACCCTGTTAAAACCTGTAGTCTCAGGTAGAGTCTTAAATTCAAAGGTATGTTGATATAACCTAGCTCTTTCTTGAGGACCATCCCCAGAGGTTCTGATTCAGGAGATTAGAGTTGAGGCCCAAGAATTTGCATTTTTAACATATCTCCTGAGGGACTACATGGGAAAAGAGCCAGGAAGGAGATCCTCAATTGTTCCATAAAGCAACTTAGAGTGTCTTGAACAAACTCAAGCTAATCAATGCATTTTTGCCTTTCCAGGTGTTTAGTGGAAAATCTCTAATCTCATTAGAGTTGGCATCCTTGCAGTCAGTTTTAGAGAGTCGGGTCTTGTACATTCCAAAACTTCAGCTCCACCCTTCACTCCCACTGCAAACCCCAATCAGAAGGAATTCTGGAAACTTGAAGGCAGAGTCTATCTTTTTGTGCCCGCCTGAAGGTGCAATTCTTGAGTTATAAAATCCTACACATTTCAGATGTTAAACTTTGCTCTGGGTCTAATCATCCCTTAGGGATTTTATTAATTTAAATGATCACAATATCACAGCTGCAACTCATCTTAAGAATTATTTCTCAGAAAAACAGTAAGTAGCTAGTGACTATCAGTATACTGAGAAAAAAGGCACAGTTTAAATTCTCTTATCAGTTTCCTTTGAAATTTTTTAGAAGTTGGAGTGTTTAGCTTGTAGTTATGTTTTATGGAACAGTTAAATTTGGCTTGGACTAAAGGACAAAATGTTTGGGAACCATAAACAGCTTAATGTCTAAAGACATTAAATATAAATCCATTAAAGTGCATATTTTCTGATTCACATTTTAAATAAATGAAAAATGTTATTTCAACATGACACTTTTTCACTTTCTTGGGGTTTTTTTGTTTTTTTGTTTTGTACTTGGGGGTTGAACCTGGGGCCTTGATCAAGTTAGACAAGAGCTCCATCAATGACCTGTATCCCGAGGACCTTTTTTAATTTTTGTTTCGAGCCAGGGTCTCACTAAATTTCACAGGCTGCCTTTGCACTTGAACTCATAATCCTCCTGCCTCAGCTTCCTGATTCTCTGGGATATAAGGCATATGCCAGGGTTCTTTCATGAGTATAATATTCACAACTAAAAGTTTTTATCTTGGGCTGAGGATTAGCTCAGTAGTAGAGTATTTGCCTAGTTTGAGTAAGACCCTGGGTTCCAACCCTAGCACCAAAAAATAAAAAATAAAAATAAAAACGTTTTTATCTATAAAAACTTTGTGCAGCCCTACCACTGTGGACTCCAATCCGGTCAGATCTTGGAAGCTAAGCAGGGTCAGGTTTGGTTAGTACTTGGATGGGATAGCACCTGAGAATACCAGGTGCTGTAGACTTGGATATAGAACCCTTTTGGAACTGGAAAAATGGTATAGATGAACACTGACATCCCTTGGAGCTTCCATTTTATAAAGGAAATTCTACTGCAAACCATATCCCCATTATGTAAGAAGATGAAATACTATCTACCTCTGCACTTTAGCAATAACTATTTTCTAAAGGAATGAAAAATTAGTAGTTCTGCTACTTCTTTGAGTTCATTAAAATAGAATTCTGTCTTTAAATAAAAAAGCTTTAGGGTTAAGAAATGTTGTGTTTAGAGGAGCTATGGTTACCAAAATAAAAAGAAAGAAGAGAAAAGAAAAGCCACCAAAGTCATTGTAAAAAGGAGGAAAATACTATTGTAATTGGCTAAGGGTTTCCAATAGTTACAGTCTCAGGAGAGGAATTAACAGTACTACATGCATAACAAAATGTGTTCACATTTCAAGAAGTGTTCATTTGAATTTTTCCAAGTAAGCATTCTTTGGTACAAAATTTTTAACAAGGAAGTTTTATTATAACCTCTAAAAATGAAGTCTGTATTTTTGTTAAGAATAGCACCACCAAACCATCCTCAGATTGTGATCCAATTCATTGTCATTGTAAGAAAAATAAGTTCATCCCCTAAAATGAACAGAAATTAATGTGAGATTTTTAATGTGGCTCTACTATCTTAAAATTAATGGCACTTTCTCCCCCAAATAGTCTTATTTCCACTTTTGTTCCATGATTTCTATAGCATTTATTATAGTATCATCCTCTAAAGTACATGAAAAAATGCTATGCATTTTAATACACAGTAAGCAGAACCATGAATAAGTGTCATACTTGTTGTTTAAGCAATAAGAATTAAAATAAACTATAGCAACTTGGGGCTTTTTCTCTAGTTCTCACATGTTCTTGTTAGGTGCAGTCCAGTGGGATCCGACTCACAGAGACCCTATGTACAACAGAATGAAGCACTACCCAACACTGTGCTGTGCATACAATCTTTTATGTTTGAGCCTAATGTTGCACCCACTATGTTTCTTCTCATTTTGAGTTGTACCACATCAGCAAAACAAGGTCCCAGAGTCTTTACTCCATTGCTATCATTAAGCTCAACTCTATTTTGAGGAAGCAACTCTTCCCCAATGGTTTCTTGAATGCCTTCCAGCCTGAGGGGCTAGTTTTCTGGCAATATGTTTGGCAATGCTTCTGTGCTATTCATAGGGCCTTCAATGGCTGTTTCAGAAGTGGACTGCTGGGTCCTTCTCCCAAATTGGTCTTAGTCTAGAAGCTCAGCTCAAACTTGTCCACCATGGGTGGCCCTGCTGGTATCAGAAATACCAATGACAAAGCTTTCAGCATCACAGCAACACATAAGCTCCCACAGCACAACAAGCTGACAGACACATGGAGGACTTCTCACAAAAAGGAAATGAAATTTAACTTTTTGTTTTTCTTTTTTATAAAGCACCATGTCTTTTGAGATTTTTGTCTTTATTTTGTTGTTGTTGTTATTGTAGTAAATACTTGCTTAGTAGATGTAGTGCCTCTTCCCAAGTTAGCGCTGTTTTTCTTTAATAATATGGTCAACTGGATACCACCTTTA
Organism: Pedetes capensis; assembly: GCA_007922755.1. NCBI lineage: Eukaryota > Metazoa > Chordata > Mammalia > Rodentia > Pedetidae > Pedetes > Pedetes capensis. The sequence continues at coordinate 38,943 of VMDO01000951.1, read as the reverse complement.
ATTTAAGCTGAGCCTCTGCTTCTACCTGAATCAAAATGAAGATATTATCTTAGGAGAATTAAATTTTTTTTGACATTTTAATCTTATTTAGGCTTCAAAACCCAAAACAAGCAACCACCCAACAAAAATGTGCACTAGGCTTGTTGGATGGTGTGAATTTGTCCTTCCCAGAGCACAGAAAGTAAAGTGTCCTGACCCGTGCTACTTGCCTTCTACTGGGTTTTGATCCCCCTTTGAGTCATAGCCTGGATCATTTTCCTCATCTCCTCCTCCTTCCCTTTGATTGTCCACTCTGCACCTTCTTTGTCAAGTTTATTAGCTTTAGTAGCTTTTCTAGTGAAGTGTAATACTGATTTGGAGATTATACACTCACATCAAAAATGGCCAGTTTTAAAGTTGACATCAGGGACATCTTAGCAGCACCATCCAGGCCTCCACTCATGAACTTCAGGAGGGGCAAAAAAGAAAAATAAAGAGAAAGTTGGTAAACTGTTCTAGTCATTGTGAGACCTGGCCCATGTCCCTTGCGTCTCTGCTGCTGTTTAGTTGTTCTCAAAATGATATTCTTTCCCATTTCCCAATTTATCTGGTGCCCTGTACAACTCACAATTCATCAAAAGAGAAGATATCAGAATTACCTAGCTCTGACCTTACGCCACATGTCTTTGTCAGCACTTTATTTGTCAAATATTCATTTGATTCAAAGTAAAATTCTAGGATGAAACTTGCAGGTTGGCCAGTTCTCACTAAGGGCTTCACCTTAATGCCTTCCAAGAATCTTTCCAAGAAAGATTTTGCATTATCTTCCAATCTTTCCAAGAAAGATTTTGCATCATCTGATCAGTTAGATGATGCTCTTTGATTTTTTTTTGTTGTTGTTGTTGTTTCTTGTTTCTTCATTTACTTTTGCAACCTTAGAAACTTGATCAGGTTCAGGCTGGCTTTTGTTGTCAGTGTTTGCCATGCTGTAAGACCTCCAAATACCAACGTGGCCAGAGGTGTGCCGACAGTGGGTCAGGGTAACAGGGAGGAACAGCTATCAGTGCATGAGCAGATGGCACTAAAAAAACTAGTTTTCTTTTTCTATTCTTGAGCATTATGACAATAGCATCCTAAGTAGATGGTCTTCTATGACTTGCTTTTTTTCTTTTGATATTGATTTTGAGATTCAGCCTTATTGATGGGAATAAGTGTGGTTTATTCATTTTTCTCACATATATTAACTCATTGTATAAGATAACATACCAAAAATATATTTGTCCATTTTCAGTATTGATAGACTTTAGGATGGTTTCCAGTATTTTTTCAATAGTACTGAGAACAGAAATTCCTCTCAGGTTGCTGGGTATCGGGCTCCTTGGTCCATGGAGCTGGGAATAAATGTGCAGATAGCAAAGGCAAGCACAAGCAAAGGACATACAAAAGCTTTCCCTGAGAGACAAAGAGGGTCCAACTGGATAGCTGCCATGGGAATGTGTCTTTTATTGCAGTTCTTAAGGGGAATGTTGGGAGGCGCATCTTATTGTTTCTCCCTAGATCTTAATTGATCAGGTGAGGTGATGTGTCTCACTGAACATGAAGTCACTATCTACTTTCCTTGATGCATGGGTGGTCTCATTGAAACTCAGGTTACCCAACTCAGGTAACCCTGCCTTAGTGATTCCCTGTCTCCAGGCTCCATTTCCCTAATCCCACTTGAAGTGTGCTAACTCCTCTCAGTCCTATGTAACAACATGAACAAAATTATATGTGGTTTCTGGTACACATAGGTAAGTATTCTCAAAGACTACACTTGGAAGTGAAATGAATGGCTCATATGTTATAATCTTGTTCAGATTTCCAAGATAGAATCAAATCACATTCCAAAGTGGTTGTAACAATATACATATACTCTGTCGGGAAGGGTGTGTGAAGTCTAGTTCTACATATTAACAAGTGTGATGGATATAAAATGTAAGTTATTGGGTGGTAAATTTTATGGATGGTAAATTACATGGTTAATTTCCATGTCCTTGATTAATGATAAGTGTGTTAGTTACCTTTTGTTGTGTGACGAAATATCTGAGAGAAATGATTTAAAAGTGGAAAGATAAGTTTTGGCTCCTGGTTTGAAGGGTTCAGTCCATAGGCTTTGGATGTTTTAATTCTGGCCCTGTGGAAGGGCAGAACATAATGGTGGTGGGAGTATGGGCGGAGGCTACTTACCTCATAGCAGACAGGAAGCAGAGAAAAAGGCACACAAGAAGGGTCCAAGGTAAGATATAGCCCCTGAGGACATGGCCCCCATGACCTGTCTCCTTCAACTAGGCTCTGCCTCCTACTTTTCACCACCTCCTAACAATGACATCATTTTATGAATCCATCAACTGATTAATCTATTGATTAAGTCAGAACCCTGAGGATTCAATCACTTCCTTAAGCCAGTCTTCTGGCAACCTGTCCCCCAGTACATGAGCCTACAAAGGACATTACATATTTACACCCTAACGGTAAGGTTAAATCTCTTTTCATAGTTCAGGAGCCATTCATGAAATGCCTCTCTTTGTGTTTTTTGCCCACTTTATTTTTAAGGAGTTTTTCTTACTTTATATTGTTTGTTATTCTGTGCTTTCTAGTCATGTCTGACTCATAGTGACCTTCATAAGGTTTTTAATGGCTGATTGTTTCAGGATTGCTTTGGGGGTGGATTGCTTTGGGAGTGGATTATTACATCCTTCTCCTATTTTTTTGTGGTGCACGGGATTAAACCTGGGTCCTCAGAGTGTGGAGCAGTGCTCTAACAACTGAGCTGAAGTCTTATAAATTTATTTATATATATTTATATATGTGTGTGTGTGTGTGTGTATATATATATATATACATATTATATATATATATAATATATAATATATATATATATATTTCTTCACCTATGTAGAGTGAGAGTGTTTGTTTTTTTCCTTGAGATTTTCTTTTGAATTTGTTTTCTTTAGGATGATTTTGATGACACACTATTTTTCAATCTTAATGAAGGTATTTTAATTTCCTATGACTTTTACAACTGATTGTTACACTCACTGGCTCAAATCAACACATATTTATTCTCTTCCAACTCTGATGGTCCGAAGTATGAAGTCAGTTCCACTGGGCTGAAATTAAGGTGTTGGCAGGGGCTTTCTTCCTCAGGAGACTCTGGGAGGGAATTTCTTTTCCTTTCTTTTTCTAGCTTCTAAAGCTACATTCCTTGCATTCCTTGGCTCATGGCCTCTTCCCCTGTCTTCAAAGCCAGCTGTCTATCATCATGTTTCTGCTTCACATTGCTTTCTACCTCTGATGTCCTTAAACTCTCCTTCTGCCCCCTACTTCTGGGGACACTTGAGGTTACAGTTAGGACCCCCCTTATGATCCCAGGATCATCTCTTCCTTTCCAAATCCTTCATTTAACTGCATCTGCAAAATTTCTTTTGCCACATAAAACAATATTCACAGGTTTCAGGGATTAGAAAGTGGATTTCTTTGGGAGTTGTTCAGCCTCCAATAGCAGTTAAACCTACTTTTGCTATTTTGTCAATGCTGTTGGGGAGGGGAAATTATAAGTGGTAAAGTATTGGTGGTGGTGAACCTTTACAAGGCCAGCTTAGCCAAATAGGTCATTAGTACTCTCTTTTGATCACTGTATATCAGAAATAAATAACAAAACAGTTTGGTCACTTAAAGATAAAATAATGTTCCCTTTTCCTTACCAGCTATCACTTATGCCAAATATAGAGGGCAAATACAGATGTGTGTGTGTGTGTGTGTGTGTACATAAATGTTTTTTCTTTCTTCTTCTTCTTCTTTTTCATTCCTGACTTCCTTTCCTCTTTCCCATATTGATGTATGTCCAAGTCCTTGGGCTAAGGTACTTTCAGTGAGCTTGTACTTTGCCTTGTGAGAACATCTAAGGGTAAAACACTTGACACAAAGGTCTTTTGCAACTCCTTTTTCTAATTAAATAACTCATGAACTTTAAGCATGCTTTATTTTAATGAGCAAAGGAACCAACCTATGGTTTTTTCTATCCCAGAATAAATTTGGGTTTAAATGGGTGGAAGACACAGGCTCTATTCCCAATAATGGAAGACACTCAGAAGCAGACATTCTTGGAACCATTGTTGGGTAATGAAAGAGGCTGGAGCTAGATAAGCATGCAAGTAGAACTAGGAACAGAGTGACACAGAGCCCAGAAGCTAAGCACAAGGATTACTTCAGTGCTTCAGTTGGTATTTTAGTTCACATTGGAAGTTATTGAATTAATTAATTTATATCCAGCTCTTCTCTGGGATTGAACCCAGGGTCTCGTACATGCTTCTTGCAAGTGCTCTACCCCTGAGCCACACACTCCAGCCCATTTTTTACTTTGTATTTTGAGAGAGGGTCTCGCAAAATTGCGCGGGCTGCCTCTGGCCTCAAACCTAGGATCCTCCTGCCTCCATCTCTCAAATCGCTGGGATTATAGGCATAGACCACTGTTGTTGTTGTTGTTGTTGTTGTTGTTAGGTGCCATCGAGTATCCAACTCATAGCGACCCTCTGTACAACAGGGGAAACACTATTGTCAGTGCTTCTCTGCTGTTCATAGGGTTTTCAATGGCAGATTGATTTTTGGGAGGGGGTTGCCAGGTCCTTCTCCCAAGCCTACAGCTTCTGGTGTTCCCAGATAGTCTCCCAGGTACTAACCAGGCCTGACCCTGCTTAGCTTCCGAGATCTCATGGGATCGGATGCCACAGGGCTATGGCTGCAGGCATAAACCACTGTACCTGGCTTAAATTATAGAATTTAAAACCAGGTGTTTTTCTTAATCTAAATGTCTTTAATCATTTGCATTTTAAATATTTTTTTTTCTTTCAAAATACAGAAGAGTGTTCTGGCTTTTACTCTTACTCAGAGGATTGCAAATTTTAGAAAACACTAGCACAGAATTACTATTGTAGATACTCAAAATATTAATGTCGCACACTTAAAGTTGACCTATAATATGTTTAGACTGAGAAAAATTACTGCCTTGATAATATATATGCTAAGTATGTGACACTTATGTTTTACTATGCAATATTTAGTATTATGGTATTTATTTTGTGGGATAGACTTAAAGGATGTTATAATCTTAATAAGTATATATTTCCAATACTTCTATGATTGGAATGTAAAAATAAGTGATAAGAGAATTTCAAGAGTGTTTTAATAAAATAAGTAATTAAATAATGCTTATTCCCTAAAGATGAGAACAAAGTTTCAGCTCTCTAGCCTGCGTCCCTCATTGCCTGCCCTGTACCACTCTGTGGCATTGTACATCCTGTAGCTCTACTTCAAGAGAAAACCATTGACATTGAGGGGGAGTTAATTTCATGTGATTATCCAAATGATCCAAGATGAAATACTATGAGTCCCTTAAACATATGCTTGGGTCTACAGGGATCCAAACCACTGCCTTGGGGTTTAGATGCAGAGTACTTCCCCAAAGAGCAAAAGGATATGACAACAAAATTATAACCCTAGGCAAATTCTATCAAATTACTTTGAATCTGTGGGCTGAAAATGTCAGTACTTATTAAAGTATACATTAAAATTATTAAGCATATAATTGTTGGATGTCCTATATTCCTTTCTGTCATTAGTAGTGAGTGGTAGCTGAACATGCATTTCTCTGGTCTCATAGGATCACTGCTGATTATGAATAAAAACCAGAACATGGAGAAAATGACTTGTCTCCAACTAATAACTGTTGGGAAATTTAGTGCACTTGGGTAAAGCCTCATTCCACTCATACACCCACTGCAAGCTATATTTTGGAGATATTCCTTTCTCCAGAAAACACACAGGGAACCATTTCTTACGACTTTTGTTGTTGTTAGGTGCTCTCGAGTCGGTATCTGACTCATAGTCACCCTACATACAACAGGCAAAACACTATTGTCAGTGCTTCTCTGCTTTTCATAGGGTTTTCGATGGTGGATTGATTCTTTTGGGAGTGGGTTGCTGGATCCTTCTCCCAAGCCTACAGCGCTTGGTGTTCCCAGGCAGTCTCCCATCCAAGTACTAACCAGGCCCGACACTGCTTAGCTTCCGAGATCTGATGGGATCAGATGCCGTGGGGCTACGGCTGCAGGCTTCTTACCACTAGTGTACAAAAATTGCAAAGACAAGTTCTTGATGTTTTTAGTGATTTCAAAATCCATTGAAATAAACTTTTGGAGCAAAGAAGTGCCATACATTTTACTAGACCTGCCAGTGAAATCTGAAGCTGCTATAAGAAATACATGAATTAATATTTCATCATGAATACCTCTTTTTTGCATTATTAAAGAGTCACAACAAAAACATTGCATTTTTGCAAGAAAGCTGGTATTCCAGCCTTTCACTTTGTGATCAGTAATCATGAAAACCTTCTATTATTAAACAAATATTTTATAGAGTAACTTAAAAAATAGTACTTCTAGCTAAGACACAAACTAAGGCTATAGGCAAAGCTTAATATTGAGCTAGATAAATAGCATTAAAAATAACCCTGATTTCTCTTAACATCTTTTCTCATGAATGTGAAACAAGACAGGGTTTTTGCCCACTGGCCTGTGGTTGGAGGGACAGAAGTGGGGCAGACAACAATGGAGACCTGATTTTGAGAGTTTTAGACATATGATCTGGCTCCTAAAAACTAATACATAAGATGTACAGAATCATTTTTCTATAATATGTTGTCTCCAGTAATATCAACTATTGATCTATTCTGCTATAAGGTCAATGTAAGATAGAAGAAATGGCATGAGCAATGACATGATATTTTGCACTGTGTTATGAAATCAATGAGTATTATTAGCCACACAACTCAGGTTTCCTCTTTTTGGTAAAAATTCCAGCCATCTTTAGTAACACCTACCAAGCATCATTTTTGGATTAAAGAAGGTAGTTCAGTTTCTTCCCACCATTCCCTTTATCTACAATTGAGCCTTGGAATTTCCTGTGATTCAGTTACGGTTTCACTGAGTTATGATGAGCACTTATGTTCCCCCTGATTTTGTAGATGGGAAATTCCATACATATGTACAAGTTGTAAGAACTTCCCATTGAACATTCATGCATACAGCATGTAGATTCTACCAGTAACATTTTGCAACACTTGCTTAATCACATATCCATCCATTATTTGTCCTGACCCCTTATCCATCCATGGATGTGTCTAAATTTTTTTTGCTGCATTTTAAAGTAGTTGTAGACATGAGAGTCCTCCTCTGACATCTTTCAGCATGCATATCATTAAGCAGAGTTCAGTATTTGTTTACAGGTAGTTATGTTTTGAGCTGACCTAGTCTAGAGCTACTTGACTGGAGAAGGTACTTGTGGGGAGGAAAAAGCTGCCAAAAGTAGGAGAGGCTGAGAATTGGCCAGGGAGATGAAGCTTTTATCTTGGATTAATAATAGCTTTCAATCATTCACACCATGCTAAGCATTTTAAGTGTACTATTTGATGTAGTTCACACAAGAACCTTATAAATTTGTTTTGTTACTTTCAACTTATTCATAAAGAAATGGAGATCATTTGGCCTAGGTATTCCTCAGAACCAGAATTGGCTTTTGATTTTGTTTATTCAAGCCAATGTCTTATAATGAAAAAAATAATTGAAGTATTTTGGGTTTTTTAGAAAAATCTTTAAAATACATATAATGCTTTTAATGTTACCCAGTGATAACTTACATTATTTTTTCAGTTGTGGATTATAACCCTCAGAAAGACTTTTAAATACAAGTTTCTCTTCCATTTTGTACTTTAAGTAGTACTGTTGCAAATTAATTTGTGTTCTGGTTTATTTTTGTACATAACCTAACACAAGAGTATTCAATATTAAGTAAGAATTACTTTCTATTATTGCTCTAGGAACCTGACAATGTTCTCTTAGATTATTTCTAGCATGAAATTATTTTCAGAATTATACTAATTTCTAATATCTTACTTTTTCCCTTTTTATGTTATTATAAGAAAATAAAGATATTACATCTTTTTTAAAAAACTCAAAATTTGAGGTTAGAATTGATGAGTTAAATTATTATTATAAATATCAAGTTTATATCCATTTTAAGACCTAAATATTCCTATGGGAAATACTGCCTCCATTGAATGTGAAAAGTAGTGGGTTTTTTGTTGTTTGTTAGGTTGGTTGATTTTTTGATCATTAATTTTTTTTTTTTTTTTTTTTTGTGGTACTGGGGGTTGAATCAAAGGCCTCCTGCTTGCATGCTCTGCAAGTGCTGGACCACTGAGCTGCACCCCCAGCCTTTTTTTTTTTTTTTTTTACTTTTTTGAGACAGGGTCTCACTAAGTTATGCAGACTGCCTCTGGTCTCTAACTTGCGATCCTCCTGCCTCTACCTCCTGAGCTGCTGGGATTGCAGGTGTGCACCACTGCACCCGGCTGATCATTAAATTTTTTACGACCATTTCTTTAACTTGCCTCGGAGGTTCCAGAAGAGGAACAGTGTAATATCTACTGAGGGTATTAATTTCATATGTAAGTTTTATTGAATTCTAGCAAAGAAGCTTCTATAAGTTTAAAGCCTTGGGGGGTGGCACTAATTCTACCATGTTAATATAAAATTATGATTGTTAATATCATATATCTTGAACATGCTATGAATGAAGCTGTCAGATAAAGCAATATCAGCTAAATCCTATATGTAGAGGTTGTTTTTGGGTGCCATCAAGTAGAGTGACTCATAGCCACTCCATGTACAACACAAGGAATATTCCCTGACACTGTGCCATGCTCAGCACTGTGTCAGTGCTTCTCTGCTATTCATAGGGTTTTCAATGGCTGATTGTTTTGGGAGTGGGCTGCAGAGCCCTTCCCCCAAGCCAAGAGCACCCAATATTTCTAGGCCTTCTCCCATCCAAGGACTAACCAGGACTGACCCTGCTTAGCTTCTGAGATCAGATGGATTGGGCACCAGGGTGGTATGGCTGCAGACTGTGGTGAGGTTACACACTGCTGACTAGACAAGTGCTTCGTTTTCAATATTTTCCAAAAATACACAAACATGTATCTTGTTGTTAGGTGCCATCAATTCAGTGTCCAAATCATAGCGACCCTATGTACAACAGATGAAACACTATTGTCAGTGGTTCTATGCTTTCCATAGGGTTTTCAATGGTGGATTGATTTTTAGGAGTGGGTTGCTGGGTCTGTCTCCCAATCCTGCAGCACCTGGTGTTCCCAGGCAGTCTCCCATCCAAGTACTAAACAGGCCTGACCCTGCTTAGCTTCTGAGCTCTGACAGGATTGGATGCCACAGTGGTAAGGTTGACTGCTCTTGTTGTGGGGAATGTATATTCCTTTATTCTGAGTCAGACCCACCTTATAGCCAGTGCACATGTCAGAATTCACAATCCTGTGCAGAATTTGTGTACCCTCCTATATGCAACTCAATGTGCTAGAGGAATTAAAAGGCAGTGGGAAATTTGTGTATTTTAAATCAATTTAAATATTCTTGATTTAAAGGAACATAATTGTGTATAGTCTGGCAGCTGTACTACTGTGGTGTCCTATGACATCAGATCTCAGAAGCTAAGCAGGGTCGGGCCTGGTTGGTACTTGGATGGGAGACCACCTGGGAACACCACGTGCTGTAGGCTTGGGAGAAGGACCTGGCAACTGACTCCAAAAAAAACCCAATAAGCCATTGAAAACCCTAGGGACATCAGAGAAACCCTGACAGTAGTGTTTCATCTGTCGTACATAGGGTTGCTATGAGTTGGACACCAGACTGGACGGCACCCAACAACAACTGTGTGTAAGAGAAAGAAGCCTAAGAAGATTTCTTTTACTTTATCATTGAGTATGCTAGCCTTGGGAGTGCAATCCTTTAAAAACAATTGAATACTTTTTGAAAAAATATTTTAGCTGCCCCCTCCTGACCCATATTTTACTTTATAGCAACCAAAAATGGAGCTCTGGATAGTCTTCTCATGATTCATCTGCTTCTACAGCTTGCTTTTCTCCTTGTCACCAGAGTAAACAGTTCTCTCCAGATTTAATCTTCTGCCAGAAGCCACAAGTTTGGCTTCTTGAAATCTCAGAAGTACTTGTTTCTCAAGTAATTAATTAAAACAAATAAATAAAATGTGTAAAGTTTCTAAGGTTCTACAGATGACTCATGTTCTTCCAAAATAATCTGTCAACACTAGCAACATTCATAATGCTGATTGTGAGAGAGGGATAATTAACTTCAGAAATTGTTCTTCATCTAAATTTTTGTTTTAAAAGTGCTCTTAGGAATAAAGATGGTTTGTTCCACTGACAGCTTGGCCCACGTGGAATAAATAGGGGAGCCACCATATTAAACTGGAAGGAACAATGATTCGAAAGACAATACTGAGAAAAATAAATATGCTGTTATTTGTGATTGGACATGGATATCCGAGGCAGCCATTTGCATTTTGTACACTTTCATCAGCTCAGGCTTCTGGAAACACAATTGAAAGTACTGAATTCAGAGCCTGTAACTCCAGCCACTACACATGCTACCATCCGTGAGCCCCTAATGACTCTCATTCCTGTGGTGTTTGTGCTTTTAGTACCTACCTGGCATAGTGTTTTACACTCAAGAAATGTTCAATAAATAATCAGAACAAATTTTAATTTACAAAATCATTATTAAAACCAGGACAAAGCTAGTACTTTATATGCTGTATTTCAGTATTATTGATTCTAATGTAAAAAAAAAAAAAATACCAGTTCCTGTTATACTGTGAATCTCAGTTCATTTCCAGGTCAAAACTTTTGGCATATGCATTTTATGGCTAGTTGAAAAATCTACCAGCCTTCTGAATTTTCTCATGTATTTTCATCATCATCTTGAGAAAGGAGCTGAGAGTAATAGAAAATGTCTGCTTTTGACATTGCAACATTTATTGAATTCTACAATTTTACACGGGTATAGTTTTCTTATCTCTTAGATATTTTTGCTTAGGAAATGGGAAATTAGCAGGGATTGACTAATAATTTTTCAGGTAGTACTGTGACATTTCTCACAAGTAACTGCTGAGCTGAGCTGTTACTCCTAAATACTCTTCCTTCTTAAAAAGTCTTCAGTCATTTTCTTATAAAACAACTGACAGAAATTGTGTAACACTGAATAAGTCATTTTTCTTTATATGAGGCTTATGAAACGTTGTTGTTAGGTACTGTTGAGTTGGTCCAACTCATAGTGACCCTACGTACAATAGGTGAAGCACTATTGTTGTGCTTCTCTGCTATTCATAGGGTTTTCAATGGCTGATTGTTTTTTGGGAGTGGGTTGCCAGGTCCTTCTCCCAAGCCTACAGCACGTGGTGTTCCCAGGTGGTCTCCCATCCAAGTACTAACCAGGCCGGACCCTGCTTGGCTTCTAAGATCTGATGCCACAGTGCTACGGCTGCACACTATCAAACATAGATAGTTTTAAAAGTGCTGTCAGAAAGCTGGGTATCATGGCACATGCCTGTAATCCCAATAATGTTGGAGGCAGAGGCAGGAGGATTGTAAGTTTGAGGCCAGCAGCAACTCGCACAACTTAGTGAGACCCTGTTGTAAAAAACAAAACAAAACAAAACAAACCTCAGAGCTAAAGATCTGTTGGAATGGATGACTTTTGGGCTCCTCCTTGTTATGGGTGTACAGATGATCTTGATTTAGAGTTGTTAACCTTACTTTTGTTTTTTTCTTTTTTTCTGACTTTACAATGTTAGGAAAGCAGTAGCAATAAATAGAAACTATACTTTGAATTCTGAATTCTGATCTTTTTCCAGGCTAGTAATATGTAGCAGGAAGCTCTATTTCAATGTTGGGCAGTGGCAGCAAGTCACAGCTCCCAGTCTGTCATGCCGTCATAAAAGGTGCCAATGCTCTGCAGTGCACTGTGTTGCCAAGCTGCTGTATTCAGTAGGTGAGGTGTAGTAAATGCAGTTTTATGATATTTTTGAGTTACAATGGGCTTATTTGGATGTAACCCCATTGTAAACTGAGGGCATCAGTGATGTGATTACATAGGTAAGCACAGGAGACTTTTCACGTTTCCTTCTTTTTAAACAATGTCCAAGTCCATATACCTTTACATCTAAATCCTTTTCAGTGCATCTTTCTGTGCTATACCATGAGCACATCTCACGTCTCTGCTGTTTAGGGCTAGAATTGAAGAACAACCCCTGGTTGGAAGTTAAAAGGAAGGTAGAATCTTACTGAAGAAAAATATTTCGACTATTCATCCTATTATCTAAATCTTTGAGTTTATGATTAGACATGAGCACATTTGTCAGATGATTTCCTGGGCTCAATGTTGCAAAAACTGTGGTTGGAAAGTGAGTCATATATACAGCAGCTGCTTGGGGCTGAGACTTCTGCAGCTGTAGTTGCTTAGAAAATGCTCACCATTGCTGAAATCTTTCATGAACTTTTGTAACTTGAAATAATGATAGTTGAACATTGTATACCAAGATCTTAAATTGATCCTGGGTTTCCTAGTCCAGCAGAGCATTGGTAGGTATTAAAAAGAGCAAAACTAAGAAGCTCGATGATCTAAATCTGAAGATCATGAATTAAGTAAGAGGCTTAGTTTGTCAAGATTTAATCATCATTTTTTTTAGTATTTTTCACCACTGCTGACAAAAGTGAGGATCCGAGGAAAATTTTGTTGTTGTTGTTGTTGTTGTTATGAAGACTGTAATGAAAATAAGGTCTGTGTGCATGAAATTCTTGCTGTTGTTTTCTGTCCCCCATTTAACAGCCTTGAGGCTAAATCCTGGGCTGTGTTTGAAGAGAAGATATGAAGTTTGAGTCTTCTTTATCATATGTCAGTAGTTGACCAATAAGAGGGATTTGGTAACTAGTGTCACTGCTACTAAATGACACAATTACTTGTAGAAAAATCACAACAGTAAACTTCAAGTCAAAACACCAGAACATCATCTTACTTATGTAATATTTTTACCTGTTTAGCAGAGACCCTCCCTATGCATCTAAATCTTTCTAAATAATTTCTTTAACTTATCATTTACACAATTTAACATTCAATTTAAGAATTCTTTTGGTTTTGCATCAGCTTCTGTATTTCAATCATGGCATTAAGCATTTTATAGCGTAACATGATGAATTGTGTCTTCTAAAAATGTTACTTCTCAAAGAAATGTTGTTGTTATTGTTAGGTGCCATCCAATCATGTCCGACTCATAGCTACCCTATGTACATCAGAGTGAAACACTCCCTGATTCTGTGCCAGGCATAGGGTCTTATTTATGTTTAAGCCCATTGTTGCAGACCCTGTGTCAATCCACCATGGAGGATTTTCCCTGTTTTTCATTGACCTGCTACTCTCCAAAACATGATCTCCTTTTCCATGGATTGGTCCCTCCTGACTACATGTCTAAAATATGTAAGATGTAGTCTGGCCATTCTTGCTTCCAAGGAGCACTCTGGCTGCACTTTTAGGATGGATCTGTTGGTTCTTTTGGCAGTCTATGGTATATTACAAAATGAACACAAAAGATCATCTTATTAAAGAAATATCTCAAATAATTTCAAATCTATTAGGATAATTGTCCTTAACTTGATCTACTAACCATTTCATCTCATGTAAAGAAGTTCTCCTTTGATGTTTGCTTGGGATTATATAAATTAGTTTCTTTCTTTGCAATGATTTTCTGAGATGGTATTGCATTTAGCTTTAAAACCATAAAAAGGCAGTAAAGAGAGAAATATTTATGAAATAATTATGAATTTCCATCAGTTTTTCACAAGGGCAAGTTTTAGTGCCAGAAGCTTTGAAACTAACTGAACAAAAGTACTATTGACAATGAAGACAGAACACCATTCAGGTTTTTACATGTAACCATAGGAGAAATTGTCTTTGCAGACTTGACCTCAACCATCCAACCTTGTTAACCAGTGCTCTCTAGTCTCTCTCTTAAAAATACCAACTCATGTTTATCATTGTGTCTGTTCCCACACCATTTTACACCACTCATCCCTGTTGTTAGGTGCCTTTGAGTCAATCTGAGGCATATCAATTCTCATAGAGTTTTCAATGGCTGATTGGGGATTTTTTCAGGAGTGGATTACCACTCTTTTTCTCCTTTTTGCAGTGTTGGAGATCAAACCCAGGTACTCAGAGAGTGCGGGTAGCACTCTACCCACTGAGCTAAACCCCACCGTGGTCACTTATCCTTACTTATATAATTAATTTAATTATTAAAAATGTAATTAATTTAATTAAAAGTTACATAAACTACTGAAATATAAGTAGGAAAATATTGTTGCTATTTCTGTGAAAACTTGGTTACTTTCTTTGAAAAGCTTGATAAGGCAATAGGATATAACATTTAGTTAACTTATACGTGGCATGATTGTGAAATACTAGAAAACTGTAAAGATCAACCCTGATGCATTACAGATGCTTAAGTTTATTCTTTTTAAAGGTGAGATGGAATAAAAAGTAGGAACCCTAAATCTTGAAGAGTTTTAGCCCTCTGAGAAAGATTGGTGAGTGAATATATGCATGATGAATGTTTCACATTAGAATCATGTTTTGAGCATATATTTACTTCTTGTTTAAATGATTCTTTGTTGTGACACTTTTCAGCTTCATTTACTGACTTTTCTGTTAATCAACTAATAGTTCTAATCACCTAGACAAGAAGTCTTTCCCCATATTAAATCTAATCCTAACAAAATCTAGGGTGCAGTAGGATCTACTCATTGCTAGTTGCATGTAAAATAACACAAGCAGCCAAAAAAATTAAAAGAACATTTTAATATTTGTTTGTGTTTCTTGAAGATCATTAAAATGAATTTCACTTATTACTTGGAGAATTTCTTCTCAAATCCTCAAAACTCTGTCCAGATTCCCAGCTTGAACACTTGATTCAGACTCTCCAGGGATGTGATCTGGTAAATAGATATTTTTATCAAGCTCCTCAAGTGAGTTTTCTCTGGCAAGTGTGGAAAATACCAGATTATTTCCTTGCTTTGACTTTTATGATTACATAATTAATCACTTAACTGGAAAATGAAAAAATATTTTAGGGACAAAAATTATTCCTTGCACACTGTACAAGTATGTTCTTTTTTCAGCACACTAAAGAAACTTGATGGAGGAGAATGTTCCTAACTCATGGTGAAATACAAATATTTTTGTTCCAAAATAACTGACCAGAGCTGTTATGTAAGGAAAGAAATTGTCTTTAGTTCTATAGGTGTGTGATTGGTCTTTTCCTTTCATTTCTTTCCTCCTCCTCCTCCTCCTCCTCCTCCTCCTCCTCCTCCTCCTCCTCTTCTTCTTCTTCTTCTTCTTCTTCTTCTTGTTTTTTTTTATTTTTGTTTTTGTTTTGCTTTTGAGATAGAATATCACTCTGTAGCTCCTCAGGCTCACCTCAAAATTGAAATCCTTTTGCCTCAGTCTCCTGAATGCTGGAGTGATTTCTTATAAAAGAGTTTACTTAAAATACTTTACTTGGAAGCCTGTGGGAAACGAAAAAATGTATTCAAGTTGAGGAATAGAAAATGAATTTTAGATGAAAGGGAGCAGATGCTGGCACACAAAATTGAAAAATATAGAATCTTAAAACTGAGTTGTACATTAAGCTGACCTAGATATAATACACATTAAGATAAAATAAAATTTGTTTCTTAGAGGACAAAATTTGACCTAAGTGTGTCTGAGTGCTTCAGAGATGAGCACTTCTCAACTTCTTGTGGAAAACAGGAAGCTGATGTTTAGGAAAACGAATCTGTGTACAAATCACACAAAACTGTCTCCAATAAATATCCATTTAATCATGTCACTGTTTTTTAAGGTTTTGTAGTTCAATGTGGAAAGTGTACTTTTATTTCTTCAGCAGCTGCTCTTTTTAAACTGTGCAGCTGTACTACAGATTTAATTGGCAACCATTGCTTAACTTTTAGTCAGTTGCTTCTGGTCTTTCAAAGCAATGTTACGTGTTTCTGTGGAAAGGGAAAGACTTGCTTTCTCTTTTCCTAGAAAGTGCAATGTATGATATAAAATAGGAATTAGGCAAATAAAAGTTTCTGATTGATTTTTTTAGATACATAAAAGTGGTATTCTCTCTCTTTGTAGCCCTGCTTTTCCTAGATCTCCTTTCTCAGGGCACATTAATGATGAGATTTGATGCGACACACCAGAGTCTTCATCTCAAAGCTTCTAAAACACTGTAAACTGGAAAAAATTCTGGCATATGAGAAAAAAATCACTGTCATTTACTTTAATATGCATTGAGAATCATACAATGTTATTTGTTGCTTGAGTTAGAACTTTGACTTTTTAATACTCGTTGTTTTTGTTAGGTGCCATGGAGTCAAGTCCAATTCATAATGACCATATGTACAACAGAACGAAACATTCCCTGACACTGTGCCATGCCCTGCACTATATCTGACAGTGCTTCTCTGCTATCCATAGGGTTTTGATGGTTGAATGTTCTGGGAATGGGTGTAGAGTATTTCACTAAGTAAAAATAAGGATATGTGGGTGACCTGTCTGCTGCATCTGTCACCCCGTAGATTGCCAGTGTTGATTTAGCAGATCTGGCTGGCTGGGGGCCCCTCCTCCCTCAGCATTACATGTGTGGCCCTCTTGAAGCTGCTTGCTCTGTAGAGGAGGACCATGTCTGATAGAGGAGGATCATTTTTTGGTCAAGGGTAGATGAGTAGCTATGCTCTGCTAGAACCTCCAAACAAGCTCTCAACATATAAAACACATGATGTCCTTTCCCTGTGTCCTTTGGTCATTCTGCTTTTACAGTAACATTTAAGAATCTGCTTTCCTAGCCGAGTGTGGTGGCAAATGTCTATAATCCCAGTGACTAGGGAGATGGAGGCAGGAGGATTGCAGGTTTGAGGACAGAGGCAGCCTGCACATCTTCACAAGACCCTGCCTCAAGATTAAAAATGAAAACAAGCACAGTGGTGCAGGCCTGTAATCCCAACAGTTTGGGAGGCAGAGGCAGGAGGATTGCAAATTCAAGACCAGACGCAGTGTGCGTAACTTAGCAAGACCCTGTCTCAAAAAGTAAAACAAAACAAAACAAAACAAAAAGGGCTGGGGGTGCAGCTCAATGGTCCAGCACTTGCAAAGCATGTAAGTGCAAGGCCCTGAGTTCAAACCCCAGTACTGAAAAAAAATAAATAAGAGGAAGAAGAAGAAGAATGAAAAGTAGGCTGTGGGTGCAGCCAAGTGGAAGAGTACTTGCAGAACCAAGGGTTCAACTCCCTAGAACTACCAAAAAAAAAAAAGGAAAAAAAAAAGAATCTGCTTTCCTGTTTAGTTACTATGAAGAACTCATCCTTCTCTATGTAATAAAATTCAGTCTTTTTTAAACCTAGAAAAAAATTATAGGTAAAAGCAAATATTAATTTATGGCACCTAATATTTATCCTGGTCTACAGCCATATTTATGCCTGCAGCTGTAGCCCTGTGGCTTCCAATCCCGTCAGATCTCAGAAGCTAAGCAGGGTCAGGCCTGGTTAGTACTTGGATGGGAGACCATCTGGGAACACCAGATACTGTAGGCTTGGGAGAAGGATCTGGCAACCCACTCCCAACAAACAATCAGCCATTGAAAACCCTATGAATAGCAGAGAAACACGGACAATAGTGCTTCACCTGTTGTACCTAGAGTCGCTATGAGTCTGATACTAACTCAATGGCACCACCAACAACAACGGCCATACTTTACAGGAGAAAGACATGGCAATCCACTCCTGAAGTAATCCCAAAACAACCATCCATTGAAAACTCTATGAGGGTTGCTATGAGTCAGACATGACTTGATGACACCTAACAACGACAACAGCCATACCATCCTGTCTTCTCCTGTCTGATCTGGGAAACTAAGCAGGGTCTGGCCTGGTTAGACCTTTGATGAGAGACCACCTAGGAATACCAGGTGCTGTAGACTTGGCAGAAGGGCTCAGCAGCTCACCCCTCAATCATCCATTGAAAACCCTATGAATAGCAGAGAAGCACTGTCAGACAGTGTCAGGTAGTGTTTCATTTGGTTGTACATAGGGTCACTATGAGTTGGATCCAACTCGAAGGCACCTAACAACAATATTTATTCCAGTCTTAACATCTTTTACTTCTCATATCCTTTCATCCTTCAAAAAAAGAAGTGTAGATGGATAAAATCTTCATGTGAGTTTCATAAATGGGTAACACTCTTAATTTTTCTTCACATAAGACTTACTTACATAGGGTCACTATAACTTGGACCCAAGTTGACGGCACCTAAGAATAACAAGATCTGAATGGATAAGCATAATGAATGTAACTTCCTGGGTTAACTGTTCCCTCACTTTTTCTGTATTCCCTTGAATAATAGTTTAACAATGAATTTCTTTAAAGTTATGTTCTCTTCAACATTTTAGTTGATGCTTACTAAACAATAACCCATATTGAATAAACTGAGTTAGGTATAATCAATATCCTTAGTCTCTTTAGAAAAGGGTTTTTAAAATATAACTCAGCCTGCTTATTCTTTCTCATCTAAACATTGGTAGCTATCGTTGGATTACATTAGTGATCCATTAAGTTTGGTAAACATTTTAGAAAACTTTTAAATGCTATTATGATCTTGGGGCTGGGGTTTAGCTCAGTTGGTAGAGTGCTGCTCTGTACTCTCTGAAGCCCTGGGTTCAATCCCCAGCACCACAGAAAAACAGAAGGGCATGGCAATACACCCCAAAGCAATCCTGAAACAATCAGCCATTGAAAGCCCTTTAAGGGTCACTATGAGCCAGACTCAACTTGACAGCAGCACCCTAACAACCACAAAATGAGACATAAATTTTGAAATGTCTTAAAATTTAGAAGCACAGCAATAAAATGTGAAATTAGTGGTAGTAGAACATCATAAATAATTGATGTATGGAAGACCACACATAATTTGTGGTTAAAAAATCACTGTTCCCTCTTCAAAGATTCCTTCCTTCCCTCCTTCCGCCCTTCCTCCCTTCTTTTCTTCCCTTTTTCCAAGTGTGTATGCACATGTGTATGTGTGTGTTTTGTTGAAGAATTGAGAATAAATGAGTCTTTTGACACTCATTTTTTGTGGTGAGGAAGATCAAACCCAGGGCCTCAGAGACTGCAGAGCAGCACTCTACCAACTGAGCTAAATCCTAGCTGCCAGATCATAATAGCATGTGAAATTTGACAGTGAAATGTCAGTTCTTGTATTAGTTTCCTGAGGCTGCTATAACAAAGTTCTATAGACTGGGTGTTTTCAACAGTGGAAATTTATTATGGTTCTGCCAGCCAGGAACCCTTGGTCAAGGTGTGAGCAGGGTTAGTTCTTCCTGAGGGCTGTGAGTGAAGGATCTATTTGGGGCCTGTCCCCCATCTCCTGGTGCACTCATGCATTCCTGGACTATGGATGAATTTGTCCTATCTTCCCCCCCGCCTCTGACTATCTCACATATCTTTTTTGAGTACACATTTCTTCACATTTGAAAGATAGTCATATTGAGGCAGGGTGTATGCTAATAGCCTCAACTTAATCTTCAGCAAAGACTCCATGTTCAAACAAGTTTATGTTCATAGGCACTGGGGGTTAAGGCTTTGGTATCTTTTAAGGGAGCACAGTCCAGTACTCAGTGATTCTGAAACATTGTTTTATCCCTTTGTGTTTCAATTTTAATAAATTTTCTGGATACCTTTTATTTCTATTCTCAGTGCTCAAAATAAGACAACATAAGACAAAAATTTTGTTGTTGGTAGGTGCCGTTGAGTCGGTATCCAACTCATATCGACCCTCATAGGGTTTTCAATGGCTGACTGTTTTGGGATTGCCTTGGGAGTGGATTGCCATGTCCTTCTCCCATTTTTGTGGTGCTGGGAATCAAACTCGGGACCTCAGAAACTATAGTGCAGCGCTCTACCAACTGAGCTAAATCCCAGCCCCTGGCAATCCCAAAACAATCTACCATTGAAAACCCTATGAGGGTCACTATGAGTTGGACACGACTTGATGACACCTAACAACAACAACAAGAAGCAGATAAAAATGTCTATTCAAATATATTGATGTATGTAGTAGAGAAATGGGTGAGATATCAATAGTATAGAATGAAGTTAACTGTTTTCTGTTGTCTATGTGATCCTATTGGCATTTTATGAAAACAAATAAATTATAAAGATTCACCTAACTACAAATAATTAGGATCAGTGTCCTTATAAATTGTGGTACTACCTTCATTATGTACTTATTTACTCAATTTTACTTTTAAGTATTATCACTTTATTAGTTTCAATGCACTTAAGTTCTTTTTTGATATATAGCATATCGTGGAGTACATAGATTTCATTTTTCTGGATCAGCAAAAAACAAAATAAAACTGTCAATCTAAGAATTTAGTGGGGTACTGTGGTCCATGTCTGTAATTACAGCAACTTGGGAGACAGAGGCAGGAGGATCATGATTTTGAAGCCAGAGAAAGCCTGGGTAACCCCTGTCTCAAGATAAAAATTTTTATTTATTTATTTTTTTGGGGGGGTTGGGGAATAGATGTATACTGTGTAAGGTTCTTATACATGAAATGATATGAGACCAGTGAAAGGAGACCATGATAAGTTAAAGATTTATATTATAAACCCTAGAGCAACTATTAAAGATAACAAAACAGGAGCCTAAGTGTGTAGTTCAGTGGTAGAGTATATGCTTAGCATGCCTGAGGGCTTGGTTTTGGTCCCCAGCACCACCAACAAAACATAACAAAACAAAAACAAAAAACAAGGATATAAAGATAATATGCCAACAAAATGACATTATTTAAAAAAAAAATTAGCTAGACACCATGGCATATGCCTGTAATCCCAGCAACTCAGGAGGTAGAGGCAGGAGGATTGCAAAATCAGGCCAGAGGCAGAGTCCATAACTCAGTGAAACCCTGTCTCATGAAATAAAAAATATTTTTTTAAGATAAAAAATTTTAAAAAGGGGTTGAGAGTACAGATCAGTTGTGGAGAACTTGCAAGGTGTGTGGAAGGCCCTGGTTTCAGGCCCTGGTAGCCCATGAAGGAGGGAGGAAGGGAGGAAGGAAGGAAGGATATAAATGAGGTTTTTGGAACAACTGAGAAAACCGTGGCTTGATCTATCAGATTACGGACTGTATCTCACTTGGATCCCACTGGCTGAGGTATTATTAGTACTTCAACTGTTCTCTGAATAAATATTCTTATTTTAGCTTATTTCTGGTAGGTTCTTACAAATATATTGTCTTCACACTTTATTGATGGAATGATATATTCATTGAGATTAACAATTCTTGCTGTTAGGCACCATCAAATTGGATCCACCTCATGGTGACCTTTTGTACAACAGAACAAAGCACTATTCAACACTGCACTGTGCACACTATCTTTTTATATTTGAGCCATTGTTGCAACAACTATGTTTCTTCTCATTTTGACTCATGTCCCATCAACAAAAGGGGGTCCCAGGGGCTTTACTCCATTCCCATCATTAAGAGCAATTCTACTTTGAGGAGGCAACTCTTCCCCAGTCATTTCTTGAATTCCTTCCACTCTGGGGGCTTCATTTTTTGGCATTATTTTGACAGTGCTTTTCTGATATTCATAGGATTTTCAATGGCTAATTGTTAAAGGAGTAGGCTTCTGGGTCTTTCTCCCTAGTCTGTCTTAGTCTGGAAGCTCAGCTGAAACCTGTCCACCATGGGTGGCCCTGCTGGTATTTGAGACACTAGTGACATAGCTTTCAGCATAACAGCAACACCTGAGCTCCCACAGCAAGACAAGCTGACAGACACATGGAGGTAACAATTTTTAGGTCCTAGTATATCGCTTCCTCATATTTTATTTATTTATTTATTTATTTATTTATTTATTCATTCATTCATTCATTTATTGCAAGTCATGACTAGTGATGTACTCATTAGACTGTATCCTTTAATATCAGTGTTTTATTTTTTTATTTATAAATGTTAGTGGGGTACATAGTAGTAAGATTTTTGCTATATCCATTATGCAACTATTACATCACTTTTACTTACATATTCATCAACTTACATGTTTTATAGGACCATATTTCACATGTATTGATATAGTTGCATTATATATTTTGAGGTTTTTCTCTCCGCTTTGCCCCTCTACTTTATTTCTGCCCCTCCTTCCGCAACCTCCCCTCCCACCCACTGATCCC
Organism: Pedetes capensis; assembly: GCA_007922755.1. Lineage (NCBI taxonomy): Eukaryota > Metazoa > Chordata > Mammalia > Rodentia > Pedetidae > Pedetes > Pedetes capensis. Next base: position 16,731 of record VMDO01000951.1, on the reverse strand, counting down.
CTTTCCCACTTCTTTCAACTTTTCTTCTATTTTCCCTTCTTAGTTATGTATGAATGTCTATTTTATATATCTTCATATGTATAGTTTTATTTATTTTTCTTGCTTTAAGTTACATTTTCACTCCCACATATGGGTGAGAACGTACGGTATTTCTCTTTTGGGGACTGATTTAGATCACTTAAGATGATGTTCTCCAGGTCCATCCATTTTGCTGCAAATACATTATCTCATTCTTCTTTATGGCTGAGTAATGTTCCATTGTGTATAAATACCACAGTTTTTCAGTCCATGGCTCTATTGATGGACATCTTGGTTGATTCCATACCCTTGCGATTATGAGGAGTGCTGCATTAAATATGAAAGTGCAGGTGTCATTGCGGTATGATGACTTATCTTCCTTTGCATATATTCCCAGGAGTGATATAGCTGGATCATAGGACAGTTCTATTCTTAGTTTTCCAAGGTACCTCCATATTGATTTCCATAGTGGCTGAACTAATTTACGGTCTCACCAGCAGTGTAAAAGAGTTCCTTTTTCTCTGCATCCTTGCCAGCATTTGCTATCCATTTAAAAATCAAAATATGATAGATATGATGTTTTAAAAACTGTGTTTCAATAGCCTCATCTAAGTCTGGAAATTAAAAACATGTTTGTCAGAGATGGATATAAGTGTAGAGATTCAAAGAATTACTTTTTTAAAAGATGTTTTAAACTCTTTTCCTAATTATTGAAGTAGTCCATGCATTGAATAAATGTTGAAAAATACAGAAAAATATACAGGAAAATATACTTGCAAGCAATGTATAATATCGCCTTAAATTTTTTTGGTATATTTGTGAGTGTGTGTACATGCCTATGTATAGAACTAAAGGATAATTTCAAAAGATTAAATTAGGACTCATAAAATGAATGCTGACGATTTTGTTTAACTGATTAAAGAGGGTAAGAAGTTAGAAGTGATTCAAATGAGAAGTGAAAACATCACACATATTTAAAGTCAGAAAAGGAATGCTGAAATGAATTTATGAAGAGAGGCATAACTGGTCAATATTGACCAGGCAGTAATGAGTTGCATTCCAGTAGACACAATGTACATTCCTATGACTATCAGATTTCTGATATTCAATGTTATTGCAATAATTTTTATCTATTACACAGTTTAAAACTGGCTTGAAAATGGTCAGGGTATCCACTAATTTGTCATTTTGTGTTTCAAAATCTTTCCCAAATTTTCCATGCAGATTACATTGATCTTTATTTTTGCCCATTGGAACTGTGTAGTCACATTTTTTCCATCAAAAGTGAAAATAATTTAAAGTGAAACCATAATGTATATTCCTTCTCATTGACTTTTATACTATCCACAGAGTTTCCTGGAAGTATTATGAAATGCATAAGCAAATACTTAAGCACAAATAAATACAATGAAAATCCTCCTTCCTTGCCATTTTTACTTTTGGAGGGGTCCATGTGTTACGCCTTTACTCACTCCCAGTCACCCTTCCCCTCTTTTGTGCTTTCTACCCCTACTTTCTGGTGAGACCAAGCCTGACTCTAAAGTCAGATTTTCTTGATTCAGTTGAGAAATGCACATAAGGGTCTTATCCAGTGTTGTTGGTGAACAAGAAAACTTAACATTTACCCATAAAGATTCTATTTAACTGCAAATCACAGAGCTCCATTAAATTAATCTGATCTTGACTCATCTTTTTAAAAATTCACCTTTGTTTTAGTTCCCATGTGACCAGTGTCTCTTTCTAAATCAGCAGGCTTTTAAGAAAATTAGTTTCTTCAGGATTGAATGCAAGGTATCATTCCAAATTTTATCACATTATTTTGCCAGCTATGTCCACGTTCCAAGTGAAATTTTATATTTAACAAATATTCCTTGCTACTAATTTTTCAGAAACTAATAATACTTTAATAAATTTTGGGGAAATCATTAAAGCGATTCTTTTCAAAATATACCATTCCAAATTCACTAACATACTCTCAATCTAAACATATTTAAAAAAGAACTTTCTATTCACTATGAAATATATGTTTTTTTTTTTAAACTAGGTCTTTTAGTCATTATCTCTTTCATTAAGGATTTTTGTATTTTCATTTGAGTGTATGAGTGAGAGAAGGGATGCTTCCTTGTGTCATTTCTAGAGACTGAGTCTGGCTGTAATTCACAAAGTCAATGTAACATAGCCAGCAGGTCTGGTGGTCAGTCCCTGACAATATGTGCAAGCCTTGAGGTAGGCATGAAAAATGATGTCCTTCCTATGCTAGAGCCATAGTACCATTTTGATTTTTAAAATGTTGCTTTTACTGTAAGTAAATTTACCATAGTCATAAATATAAGACAAAATAACCATATTTTGTCACTATGTTCCATAAATTTGTATGGAAGAATAAGAAGTTGGTCCCTGCCGATCTCTGCAGAGGAAGGCAAATAAATAAAAATGTTAATGCTCAATTGAACTCTGTCTTATGTAGAATCATATGTGATCATAAGATATGTCATTTACTTAGAATTTATAGTTAATTTGAATTTCTCCCTTGTCTGCAGATTAAATAGCTCTATTCTAATTACATTGAGCCTGAAAATAATGTTCACGGATTTAAATGTTGATGACAGATGGGTATTAGGCCAGGAGAACAGCTAGGGCTGGGAGACATTGATTGTTAACATTTATGCTCCAATAATGAATGACCTGGATTTCCCCCACATGTTTGCCAGGAAATACCAGGCTGTGGCAGTGTTGACGTCACAGAGGCAGAAGGATTTGGAGCTGCAGCATGTTTGCTGCTGGTGGTCATTCATCAGCAAATCCTCGGGAAGATAGTTGATTTGAGTGACAGCTGGAGGTTTTCTATACCTAGAAGTAGGGGAGTTTGGAGTCAGTGCTTCCCCCCCCCCCCCCCCCCCCGGCTAAGCTAGATTTGGTTCCTAGGAAATACTATATATGTAATTGATAGATTTAGCATTTCATGCTGAGAGTGAAAGACTGAAGGAATTTACAGAGAAGTATTTTTTCTTTTATGAGTTCTTCCCTTGAATGGACTTGGCTAATTTAATGCTAGGTACTGATACAGAACATTGTTTGAGATATGTAGATGTCCAGGATACATATCTGTTATTAGTTATTGCCATTTACAAATGATGATTAAAGTTTCCTTTACCTATCAAGATTAAGGATAAAAATAGTTATCCTTGAATATTTGGGAAGGAATCATCCCAAAGTGTCTAGGTATGAGGTGAAATTATAAATATTGAATTCCATTTTTTTTTTGCTGGAGGTGATTATACTGTGGGAAAGTCTCTATAAGGTATGGAGAAGTAGTGTGAGGATGTATTTGCATCATGAAAAAGGAGAATACAAGGCTTCTCCATGGTATGGCATACTGGCCAAACACAAACTCTATAGAGTCAGAATGCTGGATTCAAATCCTGTGCCTGCTACTGCAGGAGGCACAACAGGAAGTGGATAACTCTAAGGGGTCACTGAAGATTTTGAGGAAGGGACTAGTGGAGCTATTAGTGGAAGCAAGAAGGAATGATGAGGCAACCTGGGTTAGGAAGAAGGAGAAGCTGTTACTACCTCAAGGACCAAAGACACAAGAAGAGGAACCTGTTAGGGAAACCCAATGAGAGTGCTCCTCATAGGAGCCGAGGTCATGAGCAGCGAGGTGCAGCCATATTGGATCATCACATGGCATTGGGCAGGAGTGGAGAAGGGTGGGGGGTGCAGTGGAGGGAGGTGTTAAAACACTCCTCTTCCTCTCTTCTTCTATCCCACATCCTCTAACTGAATTCAAATGGAATCCATGGACCCTGGAATCAAAGTGTTATATGTTGTGGAAATTAGTCTCTAGAGGAGAGAAGATGGAGATGGAGAAAAAAATGGAGTAGTACAGGCAAAAATAGGTAACAGCTGTTTGATCCTAAGGCATGTGATTTACAAATTACTCTATGCTTCAGTTTCCTTTTTGGCTTAATGAGGAGAGTAATAAAGAGTTATTGTGAGAATAACATGTACAGAGTATGGAGATGAGTACTGCCTCTATAGGAAATAGTTGGCATAGATTAATAGTGTCATTTGTATTTTATGTATTAATTTTTACATGTACCACTCAGCATTTTGCTGTTAGCAATATACAAAAGGGGACCTGCCAAAAAGAGAATTTCTTTATAAAAACAAATCATGTATTTGTTTTTACATGTTCAAACTTCAGTCACCTTCGAAATACTCTGTTTGATGTAATACATTTATTGAGATAGCTTTTCCACTGCTCAAAACAAATTTTGAATTCATTGATTTTGATGCCTTTTAGTGCTACTTCCATTTTTTGTTTCATCTCCTACACAAGGGCATAATGTTTCCCTTTGAGGACTCTCTTCATCTGGGGAAACAAAAAAAGTCACACGGGGTAAGATCAGGCAAGCGGGACACAAGAGTCATGCCAGTTTTGATCAAAAAGTGATGAATGCTTAGCATGGTGTGGACAGGTGCATTATGATGGTGGCAGAACCAGTCACTGGTTTGCCACAGCTCAGGACATTTCTTTAGCAAATTATAGCATAACCTTCTCAAAACTTTTAGATGATAAAAAACTTTGGTTGGCTCTGACCTGGAGGAACAAATTCTGAGTGCACAATCCCTCTCACATTAAAGAAACAGATGACCATTATTCATAGATTCATTTTTGGTATTCTGGAATCTCCTTGTGTATCTTGATCATACACACATACACATGCATACACACACACACAGACACACACACAAGTACTTCTCTCTGTACACATAAGTACAAAAAGCTCCTCTTTTTAATGGCTTCAGACTAGTCCATTGTGTAGATAGACCATGATGTATTTAAATTTCTCACTTAGATGGAGATTTAGAATATATCTAACATTTCACCATTATGCACAATATTATAAGGGCATTTGGCTTTTTAACACATGTAATTTTGGATTCTCGAGATAAGTGAATAATTTTGTACTCTTTTGAGTTATCAAGAATTTATATTAAATGACCTTCAGGACATTCTGCTAATGAGTGTGTCAGTGAGTGACATTAGTACAACTGTTCAAGAAGTGGCTGAGCCTTTTATTCTAGGTCCTAACCCCATTCAATTTTATAAAGAAAGAAGAAAAGATTCATAGACTTTTTCCATGACCTTTAACTTTATTGAAGGCCAGCTTTTAAAATATTTTCTTGATACCATGATATGTCATGCACTTAAGTTTCATATTTTTAATCAAAGTATTGTGATGTATGTAGTCAAATTTGGGATCAAATATTTGAACTACTTGATTTTATTGTAATAAGGTCAAAGAAGTCCATTTATGAGTGATCAACCAGAATTTCATGTTGTGTCTATAAATTTTTTAATGTAATAATATCTCCTATGTTTTATGTCTGTTGTTTTTGTTGAGAACTATTTTCCTCTTTCATGATGAATTATGAAGTCAGTTATCCCTTTACCATGCAGTAGTAAATTTTATAAAATTCAGTTGATTAACTGTGAAAAAGTGACATTTGTTTCTCTCACTTCTGGGCAGAATTAAGAAAGAAAGCAACATATTTCATTCTGCATTGAAATAGGTAGGAATATTTTGCCCTGTAGTGGAGAATTTAGTCAGACAGAGACAGAGACAGAGACAGAGAGAGACAGAGAGAGAGAGAGAGTTTCTACCCAATGTTTGTTAAAGACAAGCTGAAGAAAGCCAGGCACAGTGGCCATGGTGGCTAACACCTGAAATCCCAACAATTGCAGAATCAGGAGGAGCACAGTTTCCAGGCCATATGCAGCCTGTATAACTTAAGAAGACTCTGTCTCAAATTTAGAAATAGACATTGTGCTGAGGGTGCAGCCCAGCAGTAGAGTACTTTCAGAGTATGCACAAACCCCGGGTTCAACCCCCAAGTCCTACAAGGAAAAATAAAAAGATAAGCTGAAGAGAATTGTAGAAAACAATGTTTTAAACTCTGTAAGCAAACTTCTGGTGGCAGTGATAGTAGTCTGTCATAAATACAATGTTCCTCTGATTTGCACACATGTGATTAATATAAAAATAGTATCTTAAACTTTATTAAAACATATCTTCTGTCTGAAATCACTCAGTTTGAGAATTCTTCCACATGGACAATAAAAAAAGAGAACATTTCACAAATTTTCATGGGTTATGTTTTGCTCTAAGTCTGCCTGTCTAAAATGTGTTCATTTAATGCACTTGAAATTCTGCTACCCTCTGCATCCCACTTCTGCTTTTTTGACCCCTCTTCATGTGCTGCTTAGCATATGCTCCAAGTGTGGGGTGTTGACCATTGTCCATGGCAAGTAACATTCCATCCAGGCTTAAAAGTCTTTCACTGTATCATATTTTGGATTTCTCTTAACTTTTAACCATAGGCTTAATGTTTTATTTTGGTGGAGTTTATTTATTTATTTTTTTGTTTCTATTTGTTTTGTTTTTTTGTTTTGTTTTTGTTTTCAGATAGGTTCTTGCTTTGTAGCCCAGCCCAGCCTGGCCTGAAACTCCCTCTGTTGCCCAGGCTGGCCTGAAACTCATGATGCTCTTGCCTTAGCCTCCCAAGTGCTGGGATTGCAGGCATGTACCACCATGCCCAGCTTCTGTGTTTTAAAAGTTAAGAGAATACAAAGAAGACAAGTTACAGTTATAGTTTTTTGGTTCTGAGATAACCAGCTAACATTTTATGTATCTTCTTCATCACTGTATACATTTTATATAGAACTGATGTATTTAATTTAGGATGTTCCTTTTAAAGTTTTTTTCACCTGCATTTTTCCTTATGTTAAGTGTTCAAAAACTATTTTAATGGTTATATGCCAAGTTTATGTGCATGACATTATGTGCACGACTTGCTCTATTGGTAGTCATTATTGTCATTTCATAATTTTCTTTACCCATAATAACTACCTAAACATTTTTGTATAAAAAAGTTTAAGTTGCAGAATGTCTGTTTACAAATTATTCCTAGAAATAGAATGAGTAGGCCAAATGGTATGAATACTTTTAAGCTCCTAGTACTTATTGCCAAACTGCTTTTTAAGAAGATTGTACAAATTTCCTCTACACCAGCAGTGTAGAAGACTGCATGGCAACTGTTTAACTGGATTTTTTTGAAAAGAAGGCAAATGGACAGCATTTTACTGCTGATTTTAAAAAAAAGAGAGAATCTGTTGAATTTCTGTTACTGTGCTAAAGGAATTCTCTGTGTTAAATTATATAGTTATTGTGAGTGATCAGACTATAATAATAGCTTGAATTTGATCGATAGTTCTCCCCTTTGATACTCTTAATGTCAACAGAAATTAGTTAAGGTTAAAAACTTCTCTGCCAGAGTTCTGACCCCTTTCCTTTAGCCTAGTATCAGTGGAGAGAAGGGACTGATTCTGTTGGTTACTCAAAAGAGTATGCACTGTACTGGCCTATACTGTTGCCCCATGAGTGGGGAGGGAAAAGATCGCTGAGGGCCTGATGCTAAGAACTGAGCATGTTCAATGGATGCATAAATGGACAAGTAAATGAGATAATGAAGTGATAAACTCATGACCTGCTGATATTTAAAGACCAAAGTCATTCTTTAGCATTTGAGGAATGGATAGGCAGCCCCTTAGAAGAAGGTGTGTTTTGCTAGTTAGAATTATGCTTGTTAGAACCTATTAAAGCAGCCTTCCAGGTCACTATTGTGGACCTATCCAACAAATGAACAAATCTTGTCCTCAGAGATCTAACATGATAGTTCCGATTCCTGGTGTCCTCAGGAACGGGAATGCCACTCACTCTCCCAGATTTTCTCTGTATCACCTCATGGACCAAAGCCTTTTAAAATCCACACTAACAATTTCTTCTGGTTCTTCTTCATCATGTGTCTACATTAAGTTGTTGAAATTCATCCAAACTTCAGTACTTGCCTTTATGGCTTAATGAGTGTACTTTCTTAGATTTTTACATGCATAGCTATATCAGACAGAAGAGAGAGGGTTCTAAACTTCAGTTTTTATCTCTCATGTAGCCGGACTTTTTGCCCAAAGAGAAAAGTTTGCCATGACTGCAGGAATTTTAAAGTATAGGGCACATACATATAAGTAATCTGTGAAAGTGGTGAAGTTTGGAATGGTTCTAGGGGTAAACCATTCATGGTCCTAAGAATACTCTCAACCATTGGGTGTGCTCAGGAAATGTAAGAGAAGTGAAGTTCCACAAAGAAACCTTGTACTGGAGTTCTCCTGCAGAATTATCTGAGAGTTTTCATGTTATCATGGTTGTTGAGTGACACGTTGAAGTTCTAAAATAGAAACTATGTTGTCAGATCCTTCCTCCTGAGAGGCCTGTCAAGTTACTGTAATGGGAACTGAAAACGCTAGTCCCCTAAAGAGGATGCATTTATTTAGGAAACATTCTCCTAAGATTTAAAACAAAAACAACTTAATGTGATTCTTATATAACTAATTAAGCACCTTATTACCTGTCTCAGAAATATATCTTGTGTTGATTGAAAAGTGTATGCTATATTTTGCATCTCAAGCGTCTCCCAAAGGCTCCTTTATTAAAAGTTTAGTCCCCAGCATGGTGCTATTAGGAGGTAGAAGAACCTTTAAGAGGTGGGGCCTAGTGAGAGGCTTTCAGGTCATTGCGGTCATGCCCTTGAAGAGAATAGTGGGACTCAAGGCCCTTCCTTTCTCTGTCTTTCGTTTTCCAACCACAGGCCCAAGTGATTGGGCAAACAATCCTGGACTAAACTCTCCAAAACTGTGAACCAAAATAAACCTTCTCTCTTTCTAGGTTGATTTTCTCATATACTTGCAATTGTGATGGAAAACAGTGTATATATTATAGAAAATTTAAACATACATAATTTAATCATCAATAATTTATTATAATAATTTAAATAAATTAGGATACATACTATGTATAAATTGTTTTAAATGCTGTCATTCTTTACAATCTATTAACTCAAAAAAAAAAAAAGACTATATTCTGAGTCTCTTTTATTTCAATATTGACCAGATAAAGTCATGGTTAGCTGTTTCTGTTATAATGTAATATATGATTCCCTAAAACCTATAGGTTCTGTAGATTGTGCCCTAAAACAAGCCAAATAATGAGGAAAAACTAGAGTTGGTGCAGGTTATTCAAAACCTATGTAACTTTATAACCAGAAATACTAATAGAAATAATATTCCCAAAGAAACCACTAATAACATTAGAAAGACATGTACATACAAATAAATACTATAATAAGTATAAAAATTTAACCTTAAAAGAAGGCAAAAGAGAAGATAGGTTGTTAGATATAGAGAGTTAAAACTTTGGAGAGGTGAAGGCAAAGGCAGAATGCAGCAAGATCAGCAAGAGCACACTGGGTACTGTCAAGAGATCCTCACTGACAAACTGAACCAGGAATGGTGTGGACAGGGGTGGGTGGGCAGTAGGTATTACTCCATGCCTGTTCTGTTTGATTGAGTTAGTGTGTTTTGTTATGCTGCTGTAACTTGGTGATTAAATGTTAAAACCATCTGGGGGGAGAAAAGCTTCCTGTAAGTCAGTGCATCTTTTGCTATCACTCTCATTTTTATCACTGTTTACCAATTATGTATGAGCTAGCTAAGTATGCAAAGGCATGTATTGTAGCAAAAATATGTACTAGAGTTAGAGGGTGGGCTACAAGAAACACCATACCAAACAATTATAGAATCTATGTCCTACAGTTTTTCCATTTGTTCACATTAAGCATTTCCACTATAATCTCTGTTACATAAACTGGTAAGTTTACTGATGTTGTTAAAGGAAAGTTTACTCTAATGTGAAGTAGTACAAAAACCCAAGCCTCATAGATTGATGGGCATTGTGGAGGGAGATTTAAATATAAGAATCTTCTGATTGAAGGAAATATAAGAACTCTGTAACTCTTCTTTGTAGTTAGAATTATTTTAAAATATGACTTTTAAAAAACAAATAAGGCTTTTACTTCTTCAAATTTTGTATGAACTTTCCTTTGTCTCACACTTCCAACCTATAAAATTGGATTTTGTATTTCTGTTATACACTATATTGATGGAAAACAATATTTCTTTTCTCTTCGTCCTCTTCCTCACTCTCTGGTTTCTGTTTCTAGAGTCAAAAAGGAACAGAAGTAAAGCTGGAATCAATCTAAAGTGACTCATTGCTACCTCACATTGAGGCGTGAAAGGAAAAAACCAAAGATCACATGCATGTTAGACTTACAGGTAGAAAATTGGCGTATGCATGCGCTTTTGGCCCTGGGGAGAGTAATGACTAAAATCACCACCTGCAGAGTCAGACAGGGGTCACAGTCTGTGTTCTGACATCCCTGACTCTGTGACCTTGAACACTTTAGCCTAATGGTTCTACAATTTTACCCTGATATGGTAGATTGAGGACCATACTTCTGCAGAGTTGTTGGGAAGATTCTAAGAGGAAATACTTGTAAAATGCTTAATACTATGTTTGATGTACAGCAGCTTCTCATTAGGTACCATGAATTTGTTTGAAGTTATTAATCACTAGTCATCTTTTACAGTAGGACTTCACAAAATGGTTGGAGATAAGCAATTAATACAGAGGCTTTCACAAGGATGGCAGTTATACTTTAACCAAGGAGTATTCCTGAGGTTGGCCTTCTGTCCATTTCAGAATTTATAATGGCAAAAAGATTATCAAACTGGTTTTTAATGAATATGTGGAATAGATTTAAGAGTCCACTGTTACTATGCATATAATTAGGCTGATAATGACAAGGTAAATATTTTCAAACAAATCACTCTTATTAGTCTTGTTCAGCTTAATAGAATTAAGTAGACTATGAGGTTGCTTCCCTTGACACCCATGTTATCTTATCTTTATGTAGTTATTTTGTTGTTTAACAGCCTTTAGTTATATTGAGATACAATCTGTGTGCAGTAAGATGCATAGATCTTGAATGTATGGTTCAGTGAGTTTGGTATGTGCATATACCCTGTACATATTTTCTCTGCGCATATTATTAGTTCCATTACCATAGTTAATAGCATACCACCACACCGAGAGTTAACTGACGTCAAGTATATATGGAGTATTCTGCCAATCCTTGACAGAATCCCCTCTGTTCCATATTACCACTGTTCTTATTTTTCAGGTTAGAACTCAGTTTAGCAAAACAAAGTGACTTGCTCGAAGTCACTGTTGCTGGTTAGCCAGAGCCTGGCTCAGAACACAAGCCTGGGTCTTTAACCTCGTACCATACTGTCTCATCGCTACTACAGAATCCAGAATGTGAGCACCCTATCCCTCCCACAGCAAGGTTTTCAGTTTGTTTTCACTCTGCTGAAACTGACTCAAATTTTCTGAGATTTCACATTCACTGTGTTTGGTGCAAGTATTTAAATCCAAGTGAGATCCAGGTCACTATATATAGAGAGACATTTAAAAGTGTTCCTGTACATGAAAGGATTCTAGAAACAAAGAATACAGAAACCATATGATGTATGGCTTATGTTAAAGTGGAGCACATCATGAGCAAAATATTCTAATTAGAATTTAGTCCATTTTGCTCCTTTGGAATGTTATTATCTGTTATTTTTAAAATAATTTTATTTTAATACCATTTATTTTAATACTCAAGTAGGAAAAACTAATGTTTTATACATTGTTTAAAATAGTTTATTTTCTGAAGAGAATACTCGCTTGTATTAATGCAAAGCAATCTGTAAATCCAAGCGTGGTCCCCTTATTGTATTTTATTTAGACTCAAATGTGTGGTATGGTCTATGATTTTTACTTCATTTTCTTGCTTCAGGAATTTTTGTGTGGTGTGTTTGTGATATGGACCATTCTTTAGCCAACCCTGTCTTTGAGAACTTAGTTCAAAAAGAAGAGCACTGTTCTTTAGGTTTTATTTCAGATGCGTAACCATCAATTATTTTCTGTAGTTCTATATTTATGACCTGTTTCTTGAATTCAAAATACAGTAAATTTGTAACACATTAGATTATTGCATGATAACGAGGTTCTATGTGGGACGTGAGGCTGGGATTTAGCTCATTTGGTACAGCAATGCTCTGACCTCTCTGAGGTACTGGGTTTGATTCCCCAGCACCACAAAAATGGGAGGATGTGGCAATCCACTCCCGAGGCAATTATGAAATAATCACCCATTGAAAACCCTATGAGGGTTGCTATGAGTCTGATTTGACGGCACCTAACAACAAAAACTTGTGGGACATGACCAATTTCATAGAACTTGATTCTGGACTCTCCTTCTCTCCTGTTGCTGACTCTGCAAACCTGTATAAATCATTTTTTTCTTACCCCACTCAATTTGCTTATCTATATGTTCTATATGATAATTCAATCTATCTTATTCATCTCCCAGAACTAATAAGATCACAGTGAAAAATATTCTGTAAAACGTAGAGCTCTTTTTCTATATAGATGATATTTCTTTAGACCTTATTAAATGGCTCTTTTGTACTATTTTATTTACTTTATCATAAACATGCATCGTGGTGAATCTTTGTGTATTACTGAAAATAACTCAGTGTTTTACGAAACTAATACCTAGTCCTTGTACAAATGTTAAACTTTCTGGTTAATTGTACAAAGCAGATATTTTTTTACCTTGTTTATTTTTTTTGGAAAAGTAAATTTAATCCAGATGTGTGTTGATGGCTTCATTTTTCTTCCTGTAGTTCTATTAGAGAAATGTGAGATTTTGATACCTCAATAACTGTAAATATATTTTTAATTAGGACATCTTCAGGACAGTCATTTTACATGTTCTTTTATAAGTAACAGAAGTCTTTCTGCAAGAAATTATTACATGGCTTGCCATATACAAACAAATATATGTGGGGCTACTCTGATGAACAAGAAGATGAGAGGCACCAAGTCCATTGATTGGTAACTCCTTTCCCCAGATTCTAGTGTACACTGAAGCATCCCCAGTGGATATCAGTGAATAGTGGTCCTTTATTTGAAAAATATTTAATAAGTACTAAAGTGTACAATGTAATAGCATTAGGTACAGATCAAGGAGCTGTGGGGATTATACAAATGTGTGTATAGAGTCAAACAAATACATGAGTTTCCCACAAATTTATATTTATAAGTGCTAATTAAGTACTTGTAGTCCGAGTAAACCCATCCTACAAAACTGTAACCCATGTAAAAATTCACATTTAAAATGGCTGTAGGGCAAATTATAAAATCTATATGTTATTTAGGTAGCATGCATTATATATACATTATTTCATTCAAATACAGCCTTCTGTGTAATTTTGAATGTTTTTCTGTATCTGGAGAAAATAAAGATTGTGGTTTGGGGCATTTAAAGTATAAAAGAGGACATGCAATGTTTTTATCCAATTATTGCAAGAAAATATGGCACAATTTCTGTCATAGTAACATACTTAGGTTAGTTTGTAAGAAGGAATTTAGTATTTCTATTTTTTCCCAAATTTGGCATGTTTTATAGGCAAATTTATAATTTGGCTATAAACAGTTTCAGAAATTAGTAGTTTTATCTAGTCAGTTGTCTAAGATCTACGTTTTTGATTATCATGTATCTACTTAAGAAAACAAACTTTTAAAGCCAAATATTTGGAAAGAGAGAGAACTCTGTTTTTGAAAAATATGGCATCAAATGAATAAGCCAGTATTTCAATGCTCTGTTTAGAGAAATGGGTTACTTAGTATTCCGTGTGTGTGTGTGTGTGTGTGTGTGTGTGTGTGTGTGTGCATAGATTAGCTTAAATTTAACATCAAAATAAAGTGACAGAAATAACAGGTGATTTAGCAAAAAGACTGTTTACTTATTTAGGAAATATAACTAAAATCTTAATTGGGATTGAGGACATTTATTATAATACTGGGGGTAATTGTACACAGTTTTGCATCTACTTTTGCCTTTTCTTTCTTTCATCACAGCAAGAACGTAAGGTACATCGCTGTTTGTAGGAAGCCTTTAAGAGATCATATAGGTAACGGGAAAACCTTCTTAGGAGTCCAAGTACTGCCTCTTTTAAAATTCATTGCCATAAAGGAAGTTGATTAGCCACAGGGAATAAGTTAGGCCTTCTCAATTTAACTTTGTAGCTCTTAAAAAGTTCTAGTCTGTAAAACAGGTAATTTTTCAGAATTAAATGACATTAGGTATACGAAAGTGCATGGAACAGTGCATGGCATATGTTAAGTGACCAGTGAATGAGTGGTTTGCATCTTTTCCTGTATTAACCAGAAATTAAATATCAGACTGACACCTTTTAAATTTATATCTCCAGCTCAGCTCCCCATCTTGAATTCCAGACTCATATATCAAACTGTAATAATTGACCTTTTGACTTACACACACAACTTAGACGTCTCAGACTCTACATGTGCCAAGCAGAACTTTGAATCATTGCTTCCACAACTGTTGTACCTATGGCCTTCCTCCTAGCTGATGACAGCTCAGGCCTTCCAGATACTCTGCTTACAATCTTACAGGCATTCTTGATTTTTCTCTCTCCCTTGTATATCACATCCAAACTACCAAAAAATCCAGTTAGTTCTACTTGCAAAAGAATCTGGCAGCTTCTCATCATCTCTGCCAGCACAACTCAGGTCAGGCTAACCTCATGCATAGCTCTGATGCTGTGGAATCCCCTCAGCAGTTCTTCCTGCTTCCACCTTTTCTTCCTTACTATCTATTCACAATAGAGAAGCCTGAGTGATCCTTTAAGAACCTGTTGATTGCTGGGCTCAGTCACACATGCCTGTAATCCCAGCGACTCAGGAGGCAGAGGCTGGGGATCACAATTTCTAGGCCAAAGGCAGCCTGCGTAACTTAGCAAGATCCTGTCTCAAAATAAAAAGTAAAAAAAAAAAAAAAAAAATGGGCTGAGGGTGCAGTCCAGAGGTAGAACACTTGCAAAATAAGTGTGAGATCCTGGTTCAGTCCTCCAGTACCGTGGAAAAAAAAAAAAAAAAAAGAAAGAAAGAAAAAAAAAGAATCTGTCAGCTAACATCACTCTTTGTCTGCTCAAAACCCTCCATTGACTCCCCATATCAGAATATCAGAGTTAAAGTCAGACCTTTTAAGCAGACTGGAGGGCCTGTGTAATCGGGCTCCTTTATCTTCATCATTACATCATCTCTTATTACCCTTCTCCTCCCTGACTCTCCTTCAGCTGCACTTATCCCTACTATTCTCTATGCATGCCAGGCACACTCTTACCACACAGGTGTACTCAGCCTAGACCACTATATCCTCACAGTTCCTTTCCTCTCTGTCTGTGTCTTTGTCTGATTCAGTTCTCCTTAACTAGATAGTTTTCCCTGACCCCCACTTCACATTGAAACCCACCCCCAGTGCTAGCAATTTTCTTTCTCATACTCCTTCCTCTAAAGCACTTGTCACCTTCTAATATGATGGATTTTATTTACCTATTATACTCTACATACTTTTTGTCTCTTCTTCCAAGGAGTAAGTTCCATCATAGGGGCTAAAGTTTTTGGTTTTGTTCACTGATACTTCAGAAACATGTAGAATCATGTCTGGCATATGAGGGTATCTAATAAGTACTTGTGGAATGAATTGAGTAAACAACAGATCAGAAAAATTTGTTCCTAGATATCTTTACATTTTTTTATCCAGTTCTATTTATCTAAATGGAATTCCTTTAGACAGCATATCCTTTAGGATAGCCAGTTTGTAATTTGGAAAACAACTTGGAAGCAACCTATATTAAGCAGTTGGAAATATGATAGTAGATTTGGGTTGATTCTTTTCTAGTACCTAAATAGCTCAGTGTGATTATCAATTTTCTTTCTTTTTAGAAGCCTGAATGCTACCAACAACTAATCAAGTACGTGATATTGAAGATAAAAAATAAGTTAAAAAAAAAAGAGAAATCTTGTTTTTTCCACACACACACCCACATTTGTTTTTCTTAAGCATTCAGTATCTACAAGTGTGGTTATTAATTTCATTACTTGGAAAGGCCATCCTTTCAAGATAAATAATTATATCTTTAATTGAAAACATAAAATTACAACATAATTTGTTTATATATGTCTTTATTTTTTTTATTCACTAATGTGTATATTCTGTACCAGCTCTTAAACTGCCCTTCTTATGTTGGATTTGGGATATTGTGCGTCATCATGAGCTGTTCTCTAAGATGCACATTCAACTATATCTAACAAACAGGCCAAATATCTAATCTGCCACCATTAAAGCTGCATTAACCTGCTGCTATGCAGTGGGGCTTTGGCTTGGATAACAGAGGGAGACCACATCTGTGTCCACAGCTGCTTCCTTTTAGGCAACAACTGTAGCATAATGTTTTTGACAAGGACCTTTTAAAGAGTTTGCATGTGAAACCTAATTTTAGGTACCAGGGAGCCTGTCTTTGGTGTTTAGGACCTCTTGTTTGATATCCAGTTTTCCCTTATAAGTGTCCCCCTTTGTTTACCTCTTTGGGGTACTTACTGCCTTCTTGTTTCCCTCAGTTAAAATCTCTTTTCTAGAAACATTCTATTATCTATGTCTTAGTGTGAACTATTTATACTAGAAGTATTTGCTTGTATAGCTTAATTTTCAATTAAATAAAGTCTTTTTCCATTAAACAAATAGGAGTAAGTTGATAAGGAATTATGTCAAGGGACTTTTTGACACTATAAAAATCCCAAGAGTTATCTCCATCTACTCCCTTGCTTTATAATGTCTAGT
>VMDO01000950.1:101023-243032 GCA_007922755.1 Pedetes capensis | reverse complement strand
TCACATTAAAAGGGGGGGAGGGAAGATAAGAATGAGGTCAATATAAATGGACTAGAAATCGCATGTAATTTTTCTAACAAGATAAAAACAAAGACCACTACAGGAAAAATTTCTATCTTAAACAGAAATGGAACCCAAGGACATATAGAAAAATACTACTAGTAAAAGATAGAGAAGACTTGGATGGGAAACTTTGAAGGGAAGGGGGGAAGGGGGGGAAACACAGGGGAGGGTAAAGGGTAACCTATATGAATAATGTTTATCAAATTGCATATATGAAAATTGTCACAATGAAAAGCATGTCAAAATGAATCACATTATGATGTACATTAAAAATTTCTAATAAAAAATATTGATTGACATCAATGGATTTTTCCTTTCCTAGTATTTATTACACACGGAGAGGTACTTCATTCTGCAGCTCCTACAGAAGGAGGCATTCAGCAAGCATTTGTTCACCGAATTAATTTAAGGGATGGTATTGATTGTATTGTATTAATTTTAAAAAATTATAAATTGATTATAGAAGATAAGGTTTACATCTTTGTGTAACTGGTCTTTTTCCCTGTATTCTTCTGATAAGATGTTTTAACAAGTAAACAAAGTTAATTAGTATTTGGTTAATATTTATACTCTTTTGAAAATCACCATATATTCAGGGAAAAAAGTTGAAAATTAGTCTAGACATAATTTTAATCTCACCTCTCAATTATTCATGCTTTATTCTATGTACGACCTAAAGAGTCCTCACTGTTCCCTGCTGGTAGCTTGTGGAATTGCAGAAAGAGTGGCCAGAAGGTGTTAACTCCCCTGAAGAAGATGGCTTGCAATTTCTAATCTACTTAAATGAGCACAGTTATTTTAAACCTTTTTTTACCTCTTGGGCATCCACAACATACAAGATTAGCTGAGCAGTGGATTTCTTGTTATTCAAGACAAATAATTAGTTGTTTTCAGTAATTTTTCAGTGCAGCCTGTGCCACAACTGTATTTAGATGTTAAGGGCAGAGATGAAACACACAGCAAAGACACTCACATGCTGTGATGCAGAAAACAGACTACCACAACACAATGTGTGCTCTGTGATAGAGAGTGCTCTTTCATATGTAGAGACATGAACTGATCCTTTAAGTTAATTCTGGGAACACATACTCATTGAATGCCTGTTGGTGCCTTGTCCTCTCTCGAAGCTGCAGAATGAATTGAGTCAGTTCGTGTGTCGTTCCAATGACATGTTTGACTGAGTAGACAATGTTAAAATAATGAGTCTTGCAGTCTCCTGATGAAAGTTTTGGAGATAGAAGTTACTGTGCCTCTTGGGAGTGAGCCTTGGCCTAGGTGGCTGTACATCCAAGGGGACCCTCATGTACTGTCTGAGTGAGGAGTGGGTCAGTGATGGGAAGATTGAGGCTTTGGCTTGGGGGTGAATTACTATTATTAGATTGAGGGTGGGGCCCTGCAAGCCTGCTTAGTGAAGATGCCTAGGGTGTCAGGGCAGAGCACCTAACTCAATCAGGAGCCAAAAATGAAGTATCTGTGTTCTCATATACATGTCTTTCTCATTACAGTAAGTGGTTATGATTGAGTATGGACCAAGAAGATGTTGCAATTGGAAGTCCCTGGAGAAATCATGACCTTAAAACTTTAATAGGCACCTTTTATCTCTTCAATCAGGATAACAACTGGCATTTTACAGCTCTCAACTTTCCTGCATCATCAAGCCATGCAGGGTAGGAGGACTTTCAAAGTTCTGCCATTGATGGTTCAAGCAGTCTTTGGGCAGGGATTGACTGGCCAGTCAGCCAAGTCTTCAGCCAGACACTCCTTAGAAGGCTTTGTTGAAAACACCCATCTTCCCCAGCCTCCTTGATCCACAAACACTTGACCCAGGCCAGGTCCTCCGATCACATTAGTGGATGCTTTTCTAGCACGTGGCTTTAGCTCTCATTTGTACCCTTTTGGGGGCCCCCTTGAAGGCACACAAACATCTGCATTCCCTACACTATGGGAAGCAACACAATGCTTTAAAGCCTCTCAGAAAACCTACAGGACAGTTAATATGATTTAAGCCTATATTTAAATTTTATGAGACTCATTTTCAAGGCTAATAACCCAGTTTACTGTGCACAATATCAAATGCAAATTTTATTACTGACTTGGTAAAAACCAAGATGATCTTCATTAGCATATCTCCCTGCATCACCCTTTTTAACCAAAAGGTGCACCAGGAGTAACAGTGGGGGTTTTTATATGTGTTATAAATTACAGTTACTATCTCATTAGATAAACACATTTAAAATCAGGTTATCATTCACTTATATATCAGAAAGTTGTTTGTTCAATTGCAGCTAGTCTCATATTCTAACATATGGTGCATGAAATTCTTAGACTAATAAAATTTCAAGGTACAGGAAACTGGTGTCTTGGAAAAAACTGTTTCTGCTCCACGAATGGCTCGATATAATCTGTAATTGCTTTGAAACAATTATGCAGCAGGCTGTTTTGTACTTAATAGTATTTACATCCTTGGTTTTATTAGCAACAAAATGTGAGTGGAACTTGTGAAAGAGAAATTAATTTTTCCACTAAAAGATGTAAACTTTTAAATGAAGGCGCCGGCAAGTTGGGGAAACTAAAAACATGGGAATCCATTAGATTCTGATTTCTTCACTTTCTTTTTATTATGATGTTTTATTATGATATTTCTCATTAACACACCACACCACTTATGCAATTATATTTTAAAATCCTCATAACATCCGTGCTTCTAGCTTAAACTTGTATTTTCAAAAAGGTGCTGTTTTCTAGAGCTGGTAATGTGCTATTTATATTATGCAACCTGGATTAACACTAAAAGGCTCACTTGGGGAGGATTTTGTATACTATTCTCAAAGAAATCACCAGTAATGCCAACGTGTAGCCATTCTCCTGTAGGAACTCAATTCCTATTTCAAAATGACCGAAACACCAATATTCCTTGAACCTATAAAATTCCTTGAACCTCTGAAATGGACAATGCATAAAGATAATTTCTTCTTGTTAAATCATCTCCATGAAGCTCATTCAAAGTCTTCGAATATGCATGAAAGAACTATGAACTTCAGCTCATGCATCTGCAAACTGTGAGCATTATAACAAATTTAATGAGTTTTTAAGAGAATTCAGTTAACTGCAAGTAGAAGCAAAGACCTTTCCAAGAGCAAGAGCAGTACACAATGTAAGACCTCACAAATGATTCCTGATCAGTCTTGTTTGAGTTAACACCCAGGCTCAAGAAAGAGGCACACTATTTACAAGATTTTCCATTTCACCTATTCTTTCAGGGTCGCTTTTTATCTCTGACACATGATCTGTATCTGGACAGTTACTGATGTGAACCAAGGTTCCATTTTGATTTTCCCATTTATATTAAATGTTTAGTTAAATGATGAATTCTCTAACATGTTAACATTCATATGGAGGTCACAAAGGAGGTTATTTCAATGACCTTTAATTTTCTTATTTATATGATGCAAGTTAATTTCAGAAAACTGACAAAAAAAAGTTCACAATTCCACACCTAATGTTAGTAAATTAGGTATATTTTCTTAACTGATTTTTATTTTCTTAACTGATTTTATATGCTGTTGTTGTTATTGTTGTTAGGTGCCATTGAGTCAGTGTCTGACTCATAGTGACCCTATGTACAACAGATGAAACACTATTGTCGGTGCTTCTCTGCTATTCATAGGGTTTTCAATGGCTAATTGATTTTTGGGAGTGGGTTCCTGGGCCCTTCTCCCAAGCCTACAGCACCTGGTGTTCCCAGGTAGTCTCCCATCCAAGTCCTAACCAGTTCCAAACCTGCTTAGCTTCTGAGATCTGACAGGATCAGACACCACAATATTACAGCTGCAGGCGATTTTTATATATGTATGTACAAACATATGTTTGTTGTATATAGGTAAAATGTGTTCATGCTTTGCATTATTAAAATCACATTATACTTAATTACATAGGTTGACTTTACACTTAGCATTTGATATGCTTGATAATGAACCTTCTGATATGCTCTCTGAAATTGAAATATTTGTTTCAATGTTTATGTACAATGAACAAAGTAGAAAAACTTGGAGCAAGGAGAATATTTTAACATTAATTTTTACTGTAAAAAATTTTAAACATACAAAAATATAAATAATAATATAATAAGCACCAATTTACCTATCACTCCCATCCAATAGTTGTTTAATCTGGTGGCTCTCTTTATAAATATTTACCATATTTATAAATATTCTATATATATTCAGAAAGAGACAGAGAGAACTACTGTAAAAATCAAGGAACATTTTCCAAAGTGTCTATTTTAATAATGTGACAATTATTTCATATGTTTGTTAAAAAAAATTATCCAGTCACATTTGGAAGCTGGACCTTCCTTCATTTCTCTCCCCTGGGGCCTTAGAAGTCCTTTTGTATAGAATGCAGCTCTTCTTTTGCTCCTGCCCTGAAACCAATCCTCCTCCACCCAGATAAGTATCTTGTGGACAGGCCATACAGTTTTCTGGAGGCCTAATTTGGAGGATGATGAGTAAAGAGTTATACTGGCCAAGCTAGTAAAATTAAATTTACCCCATCTACCCATGGAGTGAACAACAGATGTAGGTCCAAAGCCACTTGAACATTCCTAACATGCCTTGTGTGATTGGAAAGACTGGAGGCCCTTGGTTTTTATTTTATCACTATTACATTACACTTGTTCCACTAGGGCTGAATTTTATACTTTGAAATGACATTGAGCCCATTAATAAGGAATTTGGGGAGAAGTAATTGCTTATAGACATACAGCCAAAAACCAAAAGTATTTAATCATTTATCTACATTTTAATGTAATAACAGAGAAACCTGCTCATTACATGTTATAAAAACATGCAGCACTTCATTCTTTGTTGTAGGGAAATACATTTATTTTTCTAATTATAACACATTGCTATTTAAAACAGCAAACAGCTGGGCACAGTGGCATGTGCCTTTGACTCAGGAGTCTGAGGTAGAAAGATCACAAGTTCGAGGACAGAAGCAGGCTACATAACTTAGTGAGACCCTGTCTCAAAATAAAAAATTAAAAAATGAGCTAGGGGTACAATGCAGAAATAGACCCCTTGCAAATATGGAAGGCCCTGTGTTCAACCCCCAAGTACTGGAAAAAAAAAAAAACAGAAAAGAAAAAGAAAAAGCCCAGAAAATAATTGTGAAATGGCAAGTGGAGTCAATCTGAAGAGACATCAAAGATCCCCAGGTCAGCCGAAAATGAATTTTAATTAATTAATTAACTAATTAATTAATTTTTGCTCTACTTGGGGATTGAACCCAGCGCCTCGCACATACTTTGCAAGTGTCCTAACACTGAGCTACACCCTCAGCCCCTTTTTAGTTTTTATTTTAAGCAGGCTGCCTCTGAGCTTGAACTCACAATCCTCCTGCTGCAGCCTCCCAAGTTGCTAGGATTACAGATATGTATTATATTTAAATTAACTTTTTGATCTTTCTAATTCTTATAGATTTATAACTTTTATCTCTATATCGCTGGTACCTAATTTTTGTCTTTAACTTTTAATCTCATTTACATTAAACTTTTAAATTTTTATTGCATTTTGGCTTATTAGCATTCAACATTTTATACTTTTAACATTTCAGCTCATTGGGTTTTTATATTTGCTTTTAAATCTCATCAATTTTATCGTGATTTTTTTTTGTGTGGAACTTGGAGGTTGAACCCAGGGCCTCACATGTACTTTGCAAGTGCTGTACCACTGAGCTGCACCCCGTTTTAAAATTTTTCATCTTGAGCAAATGTCTCACTAAATTATGCAGGCTGCCTCTGGCCTCGAACCTATGATCCTCCTGCCTCTGCTTGCTGTGATTACAGGTGTCAGCCATCATGCCTGGCTAGTTTTACCTTAATTTTTAAGCTTAACCTTTAGCTTAGAGATATTTTAACAAAATGCTTTATTCTTTTTCATTTTGTGATTTGTTTTTGTAGTAACAGGAGAGAGGTATAGCTACAGGGATTTTAGAAATAGAAGCATCTTTGACCAAATAGAAGAGTCTGCGACCTGCTTCCCTTAGGACACTACTACTACCTGCTGCTTAGCAGCTGAGGACACTGGTCAGTCTAGAAGACACTCATAGATTAAATATGTGCAGGCTATAATGATTTCCTTAAAACTATTTAATTTATTTATTCTTTATATCTTCAACTAGTGATTGGCAAAGTAAGGCTCTGGGTCAAATCCAGTCTACCATTTACTTCAATAAGAAAGTTTTACTGGAACACAGTTTTGCACCTTTACTTATCTGTCCTCTACGTCAGCTTTCACTCTACAAGGACAGAGTTTAACAGTTGCAACAGGAATGAAACTGTTAATCATGTGGCCATTTACAGAAAAAAAATTTACCAATCCCTATTTTAAATCATTCACTTGTTACCTGAGTATTGTCTATGGTGAGCCTCAGAAACAGGAAATTAAGTTGTGGTCCCTGAATTCTGGAAACTCACTTTCAAGTGGGACACAGCAAACACATCATATAAATTAGAATGCACAGTGAAGAGTATCATCTACCTTTGTGGGTTGGGAAGAGTGTTGTAGGCAAAGTGACATATGCAAACACGCTGGGGGTGGGTGAAAAGATGTGCTTGAGATCCATCCTTCTAGCATAGGAAATACATGTGCCTTGGCCCAGAGATAAAAAGAGCAGGATGTGTTTGAAGAGCTACTTGATTTTGCCGCAGCACAGAATGGGAGAAGAAGAAAAGAGAATAAAGTTACACAAATGCACTTGACCAACTAGTGACGACCTTCAAAGTGAATGTGAGAAATTTAGGTTTTATTCTGAGCATAATGGGGAATCACTGAAGGTATAAAAACAGAGGAGTCCATTTTCAGATATTCTGTGGGTTGAGTGGGAACACAGTATTAAAAATGATATTGGAGAAGGATATTAAGAGAAGTCACCTTTGCTCATGAAACTACCTTGACAGATGCTTTGCTAGAAAGTGGTAGTCACCTGCTAACTCCCCTTAGAAGGGATTTCTAAAAACTATTTTTCATAAGAATAGATTTTTCTGTTGCTTTGAGTGTTGGGGGGTGACTAGGGAAATCAGAAGAAAAGGGAGCAAAGGGGCAGTTGGTTGCAGAAGGGCACTCTATTAACTGAGCTAAACTGCAGCCCAAAATGTGATTAAGAAACTGTTGTTGTTGTTAGGTGCTGTCGAGTCGGTATCCGACTCATAGCAACCCTCTGTACAACAGGGGAAACACTATTGTCAGTGCTTCTCTGCTGTTCATAGGGTTTTCAATGGCAGACTGATTTTTGGAGGGGGTTGCCAGGTCCTTCTCCCAAGCCTACAGCTTCTGGTGTTCCCAGGCGGTCTCCCATCCAGGTACTAACCAGGCCTGACCCTGCTTAACTTTTGAGATCTAACGGGATCGGGATCGGGATCGGATTCCACAGGGCTACGGCTGCAGGCTAAGAAACAATAAAGGTTGGCTAAACAGGAAATGTTTCATGACTTCAAAGAAGGAGAAAGTTAAGATGAATTAAGGCACCCTGATTATGATTTAGTGACATTTAAATGAAACATCAGTTGAGATGTTTCAACAGATGCAGCACTGGAAGTGTTCATTTGTTGATGTCAAGAGATTTGAAAAATAAGTACCTGGCCCATTGACTGGAAGAGATCCATATTTGTGCCTATTTCCAGGAAAGGGGATCCAATTGAATGTGGAAATTATCAAATGATATCATTAACATCACAGGCAAGTAAAATTTTGCTAAAGATCATTCAAACAAAACTGCAGCAGTGTACTGACAGGGAACAGCTAGAAAAATCAAGGTGGATTTAGAAGAGGTCATGGAACCAGGGACATCATTGCTGAGGTCAGATAGATATTGGCTGAAAGCAGAGAGTACCAGGAAGATATTTATTTATGTTTTGTTGACAATGCAAAGGCAGTTGTGTGGATCACACAAATAATGGATAGCACCGTGAAGAAGGGGAATACCAGGACAATTAATTACTCATGAGGAATCTGTGTGAGGACTAGGAGGCAGTTGTCTGAACAGAAAAAAGAAACACTGCCTGGTTTGATGTTGAGAAAGATGTCTATCCAGGCTGTATCCTTTCACTGTATCTCTTCAACCTCTATTCTGAGCAAATAATCTGAGAAGCTGGACGTTATGAAAAAGAATGCCACATTAGGATTGTAGGAAGATTCATTAACAACCTGCATTATGCAGATGACATAACTCTGCTTGCTGAAAGTAAGAGGATTTGAAAATTTACTGATGGAGATCAAAGAACATAGCTTTCAATATCGATTGAACCACATCAACAAAACAAAAATTCTTGCAACTGGATCAGTATGCAACTTCATAATAAATGGAGAAAAGATTGAAGTTGTCCAAGATTTTGTTTTACCTGCTTCTACAATCAACACCCCTGGAAACAGCAGTCAAGAAGTTAAAAGATGCATTACATTAGAAAAAGCTATGCCAAAAGATCTCTTTAAAGTGTTGAAAAGTAAAGATGGCATACTGAAGACAAAGGTAAACCTGATTCATACAATGGTACGTCCAGTCACATCATATACTTATAAAAACTGGACAATGAATAAGGGAGACAGCAGAAGAATTGATGCTTTTGAATTTTGGTGCTGGAGATGAATATTGCAGTCTACGGACTGCAAAAAGAACCAACAGATTTATCCCAGAAGAAGGGCAATCAAAGTGCTTCTTGGAAGCAGTGGTGGTTACACCATGTCTTATGTATTTTGGATATGTTGTCAGGAGGGACCAGTCTATGGAGAAAGACATCATGTTTGGAAGGCTGGTGGATCAATTAAAATAAAGAAGACCTTCAACTAGATGGATTGACACAATGGTTGCAACAATGAGCTTAGACATCATAAAGATCGTGTGCATGGTATAATGTTGGTGAGTGTTTTGTTTTGTCGTACATAGGGTCAAGGTTGGACCTGACTTGATGGCACCTAACAACAACAGCAACAACAAAGTGAGACATAAAGCATGCAGGGATGTTTTTATTGAGAGAGTGAAAAAGATATAGGCTTTCTAGTTTAGGGGAGGAGCAAAAAGAAAAATCTAAATTGGAAGCTTTAAACCTGAGCATTCTTTAATTTGGGTCCTTTACATTTACCCTCATCTCTAAATCCCAGTAACATCTATGAAATGCTGCCAAATAATTTGTTGTCCTCTTCGAAAGCAGCATGAATTCCCAACTTTTCAAACAACTTTTTCCTCTACACATTTCTAGTATTTCAAGATTATAGAAAACAGCCTGCATCATCTTTGAGGTTCACTCAGGGCTTCCTTCCTCCCCTACTCTCCTTCCTCCCCTACATCCATCATCCTCCCATGGAGGGAGAAACCCTATAGGGAGGTCCTAGCAATGAGTTCTAATGGAGCCAAAATTCACAGAGTGCTTTAATTCCAACCACAACTCTACCAGGCAGGTGCCCACAGGATCAGGGCTCCCCTTTTGAGCAAATCAAGAACTGGGAAAGAAAGTTGTTAGCCAGTGCATGGTGGAGCTGGGTCTCCAAGTTGATCTGGCTGACTGTAGAGCACACACTCTTAGAAATTCTGTACCAGGCAGGATGTGGGTCAAGTGCTTGCACTATGCTCTAACTCTCTTTTCTCCATGAGGAATTCTTTCTCCATTTTGAATTTTTTAACACTTATAAAGAGTACCTTTTTCATACAGAAAACATTACCATTTACAAACTGATCCTTTAATTTTAAGAAATCACATACAGACGTAACACAGGAAACCATCACTTGCATAAAGAAACAGAAACTACCCACACCCAGGAAGCTGTCCTTGTATGTCTGTCATGATTGAATTGTATTCTTCCAAAATTCATATGCTGATGCCTGCCCCAACCTCAATGTGACTGTGTGTGGGGATAGGGCCTTACAGTGGTAATTAAGGCTAATGAGCTCATAAGGATGAGAGTCCTAATCCAATAGGACCAGTATCCCTCTAAAAGGTAGAGACTCCGGGGATATGTGCATACAGAGAAAAGGCCATGTTAAGATGCAGTAAGAAACCATCTGAAGCCAAGAAAAAAGGTCTCAGGAGTACCAACCCTGCCTTAATCTTGGACTTTTAACCTCCAGAACTGAAGAAAATAAATTTATGTTATATAAGCCATCCTCCCTGTTATTTTGTTATGGCAGACCTAGCAGACTATTAGCACATCTTTCTCTGGGCTGTATCTACTCAAGAACTACTATCCTGACTTTTGGGAGCACAGACTCATTGTCTATATTTTGTACTTTATATAAGTTGGAATCACACAGTAGTTAACCTTGCTTCTGACTTCTTTTTCCCTTTTAAAGCTATAGAGTAAAAAGCCAAAATTGAGCAATATAGAACCAAAAAATCCAAACATATAAATGTTCTGAATATCATATTCAGCAGAAATATATTTCACAAATATCAAGGTATTATAACATTAAATTCTAGAAAGTATTATCAAATATACTAAAAACTTTCTCTAAACTATTCTGTCTTTAAGTAAAACTTTAAATTTACATGCATGGAGTTTGCAAAATCCTTCATATAAATTATATTCTGTATCATCTGTCTGTAAAATGGACTGCTAGACCTGGAGTAAGCTATAAGTATTTTAATTCCTAGTTTGCTATGCTCCCAATAAAACAAAGTTTACTATCTGTTTTCAAATATAATGTCATATTTTTCTTAAAGTTTTAAAATATAAGTTTCACTACAAAGATTAAAATCTTACATACTATAGTGTTATGCTTTAATTTTTGTTAAATACATATATAATGAAGAATAGATACAATTTCTATAAGGGCTATGGTGATCCATTTTGATAGCCATTCATAAATATAGGCAAAATTTTCAACATAAATGGCTCTGTCTGTAATAAATAACAATAATGGCACTAATAGCAGTTAATTTCTATATAGCAAATCTACAGAAAGTCCTATACTGTTTGACTTAAACAAGATGGAACTATATTGTTTCCATAACAAAATAAAAGGATCCAAGATAGAAGGTTTACAAGGTTGATTAATTCAGAAGGCATAAGCTGTTTTCAAGAGACTTTAGTGCTCTTCAGTCCTCTGCCCTATATCTTCAGGGTGTCAGCTTTTACCTCATGGTTGCCAGGTAATTGCAGCAATTCTAGGCAAAAGTCATCATAGGTGGCCACAGAAGAAGACATAGAACCACCTGTTTCTAGGTTCTGTATCGGCAATGAGAAAAGCTTTCTTAGAAGCCTTCCAACAGCAAGGTAGGGAGGCAACTGTCACTGTAATTATCCCCTGTATTTTATAAATGAAGAAAATTAATAAGAGGATTTAAATAATTTATACACCACCACATAACTGGTTAGCTGTGGCACATGCTTGCAATCTTAGTGAAGATCACAGGTTCAAGGCCAGAGTCAGTCTGCACAACTTAAGGAGACCTAGTCTGAAAATAAAAAAATAAAAAAGGTGCTAAAAGTGCAGCTCAGTGGTAGATCACTAGCCTATCGTGTGCAAAGCCTGGATTCAACCTTCTAGTGTGACAAAAAATCTAAAAAAACAACATGGGTTTCTGTGATACATTCATTAGAAAAATGCACAATTGAATTGAATAAATAGCAATTGACAAAGTGCATGACCACAGTTCAATGTGTTAGAAAAAATTTAAATGTTAGTTTTAGCCTTTGGTTCAAAGTATTTTTTATTTTCCTAGTGATTTCTTCTTTGACCCAGGAGTTATTTAGAAGTATATTCCTTAATTTTCAAATTTTTGAGTTTGTTTTTCTCAAATATTTGGTTTGTTGTTGTTGTTAGGTGCCATCGAGTCGGTGTCCGACTCATAGTGACCCTCACAGGGTTTTCAATGGCTGACTGTTTCGGGATTGCCTTGGGAGTGGATTGCCAGGTCCTTCTCCCATTTTTGTGGTGCTGGAAATTGAACTCGGGACCTCAGAGACTGCAGTGCAGCACTCTACCAACTGAGCTAAATCCCAGCCCTTATCCTTTGGTTATAGGTCTCTAATTCCACTTTGGACAGAAAGCATGTGTTGCTTAAATCTCTTAAACTTTCTTGAGACATGTTATATGGACCTGAATCTGTTCTGTCTTGGTGAATATTCTCTCAGTTGAAAAGCAGTGAAAATAGCAGTGGTTGGGGTAGTGTTCTAAAGATGCTAATTTGAGAAGATTGGTTTATAGTTGTTCAAGTCTTCTATGTACTTACTGAATTTTTTGTCTACTTGTTTAAGACATTACTGAAAGACGAATAAATTTTCACTCTCATAGCAGGGTATGTCTATTTCTTCTTTTAATTCCTTTGGGTTTCATGTCATGTATTCTGAGGCTCTTTTATTATATGCACACATATTAAGGATTACTATCTTATTGATGAACTAGACTTTTATATATCCCTCTTTAGCTCTGCTAATATTTCTTATTTTGAAGTCTACCATGCAATTAATATAGCCACTACAGCTTTTTAATAATTAATGTTTGCATGGACTATTTTTCTGTCTTTTTGCTTTTAATCTATCTTTATATTAAAATTGTATCTCTTTGAAAGAAAATATAAATGGGCCTTGCTTTGTTACCTAGCCTGACTGGATAAAATGAAATAGGTACTTGAGGTCTTCGTGAGGTCAAAAGGAAGTGACAAAGTGCTGTTTGCAGTGTAGAAAGCCAGGGATCAGAGAGGTGTGACTGCAATGGTTTCTGGGTCTACATGGTGCTGGAGGTTGGCATAAGAATTTTAGGCCTTTTCTCTGAGAACAGCAGGGAGTTAAGGAAGAATTCTAACCTAGAAATGACAAGACAAGAAAGGCCTGGTCTTCATGATGTCTCAGCTGATGTCCAGGACGTTCAGAGAGTTTCCTCTATTTGGGCTGGTGGAAATCCAGGGTCTTCTTGCACTAGAAATCCAACATCCATCAGTAACTGTTCTTGGCCAAGCCCCTAGATTTGCAGTCCACATGCAAGAGTGAGAGTCAGAACTTTCTCACATGAATACAATCTGTATGCAATTCCAATCTGCACGTGATTTTGTAGTCTTTTAAAATCACTGAAAGGGTGTGGATTGGAATTAAGAATATACGGCAATTTGTTGTTGTTAGGTGCCGTGGACTCATAGCAACCCTGTGTACAACAGGCGAAACACTATTGTCAGTGCTTCTCTGCTATTCATAGGGTTTTCAATGGCAGACTGATTTTTGGGAGTGGGTTTCTGGATCCATCTTCCAAGCCTACAGCACCTGGTGTTCCCAGGTGGTCTCCCATCCAAGGACTAATCAGGCCCAACCCTGATTAGCTTCTGAGATCTGATGGGATCGGATGCCACAGGGCTACGGCCTCAGGCCATACAGTAATTAGCATACACTATAATGTTTGTCATTAAGTCATTTTCACACATGTATATCATGTACTTTGCTCTTATTCACCCCCTCGTTACCCTCTTTGGGGTCAAGCTTCTAAACAACTTTTAAATTTAAGACTCAAACAAATTTATATAAATTCATATAAATTTAAGACTCAAACAAACCACACATAACACACACACACACACATACACACAATTAGTTTTGAAAGGTGATTTTTCTCATTTGGGGAGTAATGAGATCATTAAATGCTATGTAAATTCATTTAACATATCCATACAATGGAATATTACTTCGTAATATGAAGAAATGGCTATCATAGCATGAAAACACATAGAAAAAACTTGTCCACATTGCTAAGTGAAAGAAATTAATCTGCAAAGGTTATATATTGTATGATTTCAATTACAGGACATTCTGGAAAAGGCAAAACTATAGGGATACTAAGAAGATCATTGGTCTCCAGGAGTCAGGGATGGAAGGAAGAATCAACAGGCAGACCACAGGGGATATTGAGGGCAGTGAAACTATTCTATATGGTACTGTGATTGTGGATAAGTGTTGTTACACATTTGTTTAAACCCATCAAGAGTACAGCACAAAATAAGAATCCTGATGTGAAGCTGGAATTTTAGTTTATAGTAATGGGTCAAAATTGGTTCACCCTTTGATACAAATG
Source organism: Pedetes capensis (assembly GCA_007922755.1). NCBI lineage: Eukaryota > Metazoa > Chordata > Mammalia > Rodentia > Pedetidae > Pedetes > Pedetes capensis. Next base: position 228,920 of record VMDO01000950.1, on the reverse strand, counting down.
TACCACACTGATGCACGAAATTAATAACAGTGGAAACTACACAGAGAGGTGAGAGGGTTAGTAGGAATTCTCTGTACTTTTTGCACAACTTATCTGTAAACCTAAAACTATTTTTATTCTAAAAATAGAATCTATTTTTTAGAAAACCTTAAAAATCATACATCTTTAGAGTTCTAAGCAAAAACCCATTTCTGGAATATTGCAATTTGTGTGGAGAAAAAGAAATGTGCAATTAAAATTTATTGTTGATTTCTGAAACATGAACTAAGTTACTAACCAAAATATAACATTTATTCTAAGAAATATCTTCTGAGATCAGCTCTTTTCTACTTCCACTGCACCTACATTTTACTTATTCCATTCTTGTTATGAATAAACATGAAGCTTGGTATTCAATGATGAATATTCCCATGGCCTTAGTAGATCCTAGATTCTAATAGAAACAGCTAGTCTTGAAAGAGGTGTTGTTCTTTTACAATAAGGCAGAACCTGGTTCAATACTGTAAAAGCAGAGATAGTCCTTCAGGAATTAGCCTGTGTCATTTGATTTTTATGGGAACTATTGTCTAATGAGAGTTAATGATTAAGTACATTTGGTCAAATTGTCTTTTGGTTGTTAAACCATTCAGCAAATTTTATTTGTTAAAAAAGCTTCTCATTCTCAACATTTTGGATGAAGATATTTTGGAAATTTAGTTCACTTCAAATTAATTTTATATTTTAATAGATTTTCAAACTTAGCAATTTTTTATAAGTAGAAATCTAGGGACTTTTATTCAAAATGCTTTGTACTAAATGGAACTAAAAGCAAAAATGATTCAGAAAATAGCAAGCAGCTACTTTGGTTTCATTGTGCTGTATGAAGCAAATTTGAAATGAAAACCAGTAACATAATGGATGAAATTAAAACGAGAATTTTCTGTGTTTTTCTGTCATGATAGAGGGAGTTGCTAAATCAGCTCTGAGCCTTCTCCTCTAACGTGGAAATACCTGCAACCAGTAGTACAAAATTATAAACACAAAACAAAACAAACTCCACCAAATGGGAGTTCATTTTAAAATGCAGATCCTATTAAAGAGTTTCGCAGAGAATACTGCCACGGACAAGTGGAGAAAAATCTACTCTTCAAAGCTAATTTTGGTATTAAAGCATGTATAAAAGAAAGGAAAATGACATATAGCTATTAAAACTAGTTTTGTTATGCAGACACACTTTTTCATGGAAACAGTAACAGCAGCCTCCAGCGTGGGGGGTGGGAAGGGGGTTGTGCAGAGAATAAATAGGAGGGAGATTCTTCCAGATGAATGAACAAATGAATGAATGCTTAAAAAAAAAAAAGTCCAAACCAAAAATGGTTTAAGGTGACTAATTAAGACCCCCTCTTAGAAAAGCTGTTGCTAGGTAAACAAAACTGTTTAAAACATGTTCATCATTAAAGTGTCCCCTGACAGAAGGATGAGGCCGCAGACTTGGCGACAGAAGGGAGAAGAAGAAGAGCATATGGCCCCCAGTTCTGTCCCCTGCTGACAGGCTGCCTCGCTGCAAGCCCCTTCCGCTCTGTATTCCGCGCACACAGCAGATTGCTATGCCCCGACTTTCCCATCTGTACCCCAGACTCGTGTCCCAACAGCGTGGCTGCCACTCAGTCTTCAGCCCTGGGCTGTGGGGAGGGGCAGGAGCAAAGGCTTCCAGGGGACCTAGGGGGCGGCTGGGAAGGGAGATTAACAACCAATCATCACAATGCTATCCATAACGGATTGTCTCCACAGCATTACATGGTACATTTCCAGTGGGGATTAGCTCATCCATCACAGCCCTTTATTGGCCCCCTTTTTTGTTGTTGTAGAAAGCCCAAACACTGTCGTAAAATTCTAAACTGCTTAATTGCTGTGCTGTAAAAATTTGCATATCAGAGATATGTCATTCCATCATTAAATGGCACTAGGTATTTGTTACAAGGTCCCAACAATCATGCCAGCGAACCCCTAGAAGAAAGGTCATTTATGGGTACTATGCAAAATTTGTTGCTGAATTGAAATCAGCAGCAATTAAGGGTATGATTACTGTTGGACTCAGTGTATTTTGATTTCCTCTGGTTCAAGGCTCAGGGTGCACTCACCACCTTCCTACATGATCAGAATGCTCAAGCAACATCTTTTGCCAGCTTGGTGTCTGGGCTATGGGTCCTTTAAACTTTTCACTTTCATTTCTGATACGCATTGGAGTAGTAAATTGATTTTTGCATGCCCGATTTTGCCTTTAATCAGAATATCAATATAGCATTATTGAGTCCGTTTGCAGTGGCAAACTTGGGTGTATGTGCACCCAATTTCCCCTCTGTAAGATGTGTGAAAATGTTTGGAGACTTTAGGCAAGGGCTGAGCCAAGGTACTCAGTAAGCACACCTGTCCTCAGCGCTAGATGGAGATTCCGCAATGGAGAAATGCCCTGGTAGAGGTGGCCCACCTCGGCAGGTCCCCGCCAGGGAAGGGCTACCCTTGGGTGGAAGCAGCAGGAGGCTCAATGATGCACTGATCTTTCCCAAGCCTTTGATCCTGGCGGGCCTTGTCTTCCTGGTTGGGATGATTTACAAAGCCCACTCGGCAGGGCTCCCCGCTAAAAAGCAGCCCCTTCTGATTTCCCTGTGCCTGGATCCTTCCACCCAGGGTCAGAATAAGAACTAATGGATAACTAATCCAATTGAAGCTAGAGCAGTGTCCCTGAGACCATCGGGCTTCAGCTGGAGCTCAGCCAAGACACTTGAACAAACACTGCATTCACTCTCATCCCCACGACTTGCTGAAACCCAGAGGTCACCCTGGTCTGGTAGCTGAATGTCTGAAGTCACCTGCATGGATCAGCAGAAGCAGGGTCAAAAGGCAGGTGGCGCAGTGTGGGGTGGGAGCTCTGCCTGCCATCTCCCCGAAGGAAGCAATCTTCCAAGATAACCAGCCAAGCAATAAATTGGCACGCAGTGGTTATGTCATGGGTACATAAGATTTTTACTTTCTTTTATAATCTTTTGGATTTTTCCCCCCCAAATTTATATAAGGGGTATGTATGAATTCTATACCCTATAACTGGGGGTGAGGTGGGAGCTGTTTTGTAAAAGCATCAGAGGCAGCAGTAAGTAGCGCGCACATTCCTCATTCAGCCCTGGGGCGGGTTGTTGGCCTGGGATGTGGAAGCAACAAGAGCCATCCATACTTCATTATATACTTTCTTAGGAATCTTCCAGTTAGCTATAAACTCGCTTCCTTTTAGGTTACATATGTTCTTTTTTAAAAAGCAAAATGCATAAAGATATAAGCGGCTGTGAAAATTCTCATGAATTGAGAGAACTAAGATTTTCACCCAGGACAGCTAGCTAGAGGAAATAAAGAGGGAACAGGTAATGAACAGACATAACAGGAGTCAATAGTAATGACAATAAACAATAACTAGTGCCTTTACATATTGCCAGGCATGTTCTAAGCAGTTTCACATATTGTTGTTGTTAGGTGCCGTCGAGTCAGTATCTGACTCATAGCGACCCTCACAGGGTTTTCAGTGGCTGACTGTTTCCGGATTGCCTTGGGAGTGGATTGCCATGCCCTTCTCCCATTTTTGTGGTGCTGGGAATTGAAATCAGGACCTCAGAGACTGCAGCGCAGTGCTCTACCCACTGAGCTAAATCCCAGCCCTTTAACATATTAAATCATTCAATATTTTTAGCAACCCTATATAAAGTATTTTTTTAATCTCTACTATTTTTATCTCTACTTTATAGTTTCTCCATGTATACCAGGCTGGCCTTGAATATGATATGTAGCACAAGATGGTCTCGAACTCACAATCCTCTTACCTTGGCCTCCTAAGTGCTCAGGTTATAGGCTTACAGCAGCATACCCAGCTTTCTAGTTTTGATTTTTAATCCATCTACCACCATGCTCCCACTGTTAGTGGGAGCAAAGCATTAATTTTAGACATTTTATCATTAATTTAGACCTCAATTTTATCATGTCACATCCAGCCTATATTTGGAAGTGCTTCCAAACTTCTTACAATGAAATAAAGGTTCTTATCATTCTCTACTGCTGCTGTACCCCTGTGGCATCCGAACCAGTCAGATCTCAGAAGCTAAGCAGGGTCTGGCCTGGTTAGCGCTTGGATGGGAGACTGCCTGGGAATAACAGGTGCTGTAGGCTTGGGAGAAGGACCTGACAACCCACTCCCAAAAATCAATCAGCCATTGAAAACCCTGTGAATAGCAGAGAAGCATTGACAATAGTGTTTCACCTATTCTATACAAGGTCGCTATCTGTCCTATACCAACTTGATAGCACCTAACAACAATAACATCATTTTCTAGATTTATTCCCACTGCCCTCTGTCTTAAGATCTATATGCCACAATGTTTCACACGCTGCTTTTTAACAAGCTCTTCTTCCTCCCACAAATGCACCATTCTCCAAAATGTACCTGTACTATATGATATTATCCCTGACCCTCCCCACCCAATCCCAGGAACAATCAATAGCCCTTCTCCATGCTTCTGCTGTGCCACATACATCTAAGTCTATCCTATGCACATCCTAAGCCACATTGTCCTTACCATGGACATCCCAAAAACATCACCTATCCCCTATTTATCTCCTGTGTAGCTAAATTACACTCAGGTGAGTGCCCAAGGAGACAGAACTATATCACATATGCCAAGGAATTAAGTTATGGGGAACTTTGTGACTCCTGTGGAAAGAACTGTCACCTTGTCCGGTCTCCCAGCAGCAGGCGGCAGTTCATAGCTGGTCACCTCACTGGAGAAGTAGGTCATGGTGGAGGGGGACATATCAGGAAACCTGTCTACTGAGCGTCCTCTTTGGTACATATAAAGAGACTGAACGTTCCTGTCATTTTCATTCTTTTTGTTTGTTTGCCTGTGTGTTTTGAAATTGACTTGAAATTGAGGGGTTTGTTGTCAGCCTATTGTGTTCTGTAGTGGTGATACCAGCTCAGGATTCTGGCAGAGGTTTGACCTGAGAAGAATGTCACCCCTGTGATAAGTCTGAGGTACTATGGTCATCAAGTGTGACTTGAGGAACTGGAACATCTGTGCTTCCCAGTATCCCCCTAATAAGTGACTGGAAGCTCCATCAGTGGACACCCTATCCTGGAATTAGAAATAGTTTCCAGAAAACCCTCCTTCCCTACATTAAATTAAAATGTAATCTGTGAGGGGCTGGGATTTGGCTCAGTGGGTAGAGCGCTGCGCTGCAGTCTCTGAGGTCCTGAGTTCAATTCCCAGCACCACAAAAATGGGAGAAGGGCCTGGCAATCCACTCCCAAGGCAATCCCGAAGCACTCAGCCATTGAAAACCCTATGAGGGTCGCTATGAGTTGGATACCGACTCGACAGCACCTAACAACAACAACAACAATAAAAATCTGTGAGGAAAGATACATTGGCATTTCGGAAAGCATTAAGCACAGTCATACTTCAGCTCTGTCTTTCAAACATTTATTTTGCATCTGCCATGTGCCAGGTCCTGTGGCAGTTGCCAAGGCCACAAAGACATGACCCCCATTCCCTGAGCCAAAGATGTTAAAGCCAGAGGAGGATGAGTTTAACATGTGCTGAGTAATTTGAGGGGGACTTGTACAAGGTACCCAAAGAAAGTCGTTTCAGCCCAAACTTCTCAGAGCATGTTTATCAGAGATGACTCCAGAGCTGAACACATATAGGCTCATGAGATAACTAGCTGTGAAGAGGTTCATGAGGAAGTGTAATAGGGAGGGGGTCTGGAGAACAAAAGTGAGTAGCCTAATGTCCTCTCTGTGGTAGTGTGTGAAGGTCCTGAAGATGAGAGAGAAAATGACTCATGTTTAATTGGAATGTAAACTCTCAGGAGAATTAAGTCCTCAGAGCTGAGCAAAAGACATCAAAGAGGAGATGAAAAAGGTCACCGAAGCCAATTTTTCTGAATACTTTTAGTTGCTGGCATGACATTGGGTCTCCCTAGAGTAGTCCATTCTGGCAGAGGGAATGACCAATGATCACGACACTCCACACAAGCTATCATTAGTGTGAAGTAGTGAAAACCTCCATTTTGGAATTGGACATCATAGGTCTTCTACAAGATGATATTTGCTATTTCCCTTGCTAATAATTTCCTATCTTGAAGCATTTGCCTTTATTGCATACTGGCAGAATGGAAAAATTAATGCTTTGCTATATGCATGGCTGATTTAGACATGTTCTGAAACTTGTCTGAGATACTCAAACCAAGGGAAGCCTGAGGTAGGGAGTGGACAGAGGCCCTTTCTTGTCTCCCTCACAATCATGTATACTTGATATAGTTGAATGATCCAGTGCAGAAATTCTCTTTCATTCAGGTTTATTGATTGCAAGCAACAGAAACTCTCTCCACACACATTAAGAAGAAAAGGATTTTTTTTTTTGCAATGCTAAGGGTTGAACCCAGGACCCCCCAATTTCTATACAAGCTCTGTATCAGAGTTATATCCCCAGCCCCAAGGAAAGGAAAGAATTTGCAGTATATCAGTGGCTTACTAGATGATACCAGGCTGGAGACAAAATACAAGTCTCAGAAAATGAGCAGGAATCAAGACATCTCTGGGGAAAGAGTAAAAAATATCCCCTGCGTCTTAGTGGACATAATCAGTCTTGTCAGGAGACTAGTAGCTTTTCTCATTGTGTTATGCAGCTGTCATCTCTGACCAAAAACCAACCTCTTTGAAGGGATCCCCACCATTCCTGCCACCTATGCAGATGGGATCTGGATTTAGAGTTCTGGGTGCCAGAATTTAGGTCCCTGGTCCATTTATTATTTGTCCATGGCATAGTGAGGTAGGGGCTCCCTCTTCTTCCCACTTCAGTAATGAGGGACAGATGCTCTATTTCTCCACTATGGCACCTTATTATGAGGATCCCTCAAACAGTAAGAGGACAGGATATCAGGAAGCCCATCACCCCCAATTTTTCTCATTCAATGGAAAATAATTTTTATTGTATTTGGTCTAGGTAGATAATCATTAAAATATGATAATCATTAAAATATGATAATCAGTTTTGCTTTTTAAGAATCTTAAACTTAAGAAGAAGTTAGAAGTCTGGAGGAGGGAAAAACTAAAACAAATATTATTTTTGATGGAAAGTTAAAGACGTTGTGTGCCTTATTTTAGAAAAAGAAAAGCTTTAAGTAGGCATTCATGGCTTGCATCCACAACACAAACCATAACAAATCCTGATGAAGATAAAGGGAGAAAGGAGCCCTTGTATACTGCTGGTGGGTATAGGTTAGTGAAGCCACTATGGAAATCAGTGAAGAGATTTCTTAAACTAAAAATAGAGCTACCATTAGCTCTACCACTCCTGAGTATATATCCAAAGGAATATGTCAACATACTACAATGAAAACTGCTCATTAATGTTTATTGTGGCACTATTCACAACAGCCAAGAAATGAAATCAACCTAGGTATCCATCAACAGATGAGTGGATAAAGAAAATGTGGTATATATACACCATGGAGATTTATTCAGCCATAAAGAAGGATGAAATTATGGAATTAGCGGGAAAGTGGATAGAATCAGAGACCATCATTTTAACTGAAATAAGCTAGACCCAGAAAAGACAAATATGTTTTCTCTTCTATGTGGGTGCTTTATTTCAGTATACATTGAACATTTTAATATGTATGTCATGAAAGTAGAAGGAAGACTATTTATGGACTAAAGAGAGGGGAAGGGGCAATAAGAAAGGGTAATAAGAGAAAGGAAGAAAAATATGAACTTCTCTGGCTTTTCCAGCTTATATTGGAGGAATGATTTTTAGTACCCTGTGAAGGTGGTTACTTAAACTTCCCTGAACCTAGATGCCTCAATCCACTGAGGAATAATACCAGTACTTTAGAGTCCCTCAACCTAACTTCCTGTCACAACCAACCTATGAAAATATTGTTGGATAAGGCAATTGCCCCAAGTCCTGGGGATACCTGCATGTTACAGTTAGGCATGCTCAGCAGGCAAGACCCTGAACTTTTTTTATCCAGGCCATTTCTCAGGGCTGTGTTTACAGTAAGCAGTGTTGATGGATAACACTGTGTGTCCCTCTGACACACAGTTTCCTTTATAGACTTGGCTACAGCTTTTTATAAAAATAATGAGTTCTTCAAGTTCAGCTTTCTTCCTCTGTGTTGCAGCTCTACTGCATGTGCTGCCTTTATCAAAGCTCTTCCACATTGTCCCTCTGAGAACTGAGGGCCAGGGGAATTGATACTGAATATTGTTGCTCATGTTGCTTGTTTGCTATAATAATAATAGTCCTTGGTCTCTGACCCCCTGGAATCTCATATCTTCTTCTAGGAGCCATAAAACAGTAATAGGCTAACATAATAGCTTGCAAGTGGGTGAAATCCTAGATCTGGATAGCTACTAAAAACCATATTTCCCTGGTATCCATTGCACAACCACTTGATAACAATCTATAGTGGTAGGTCCTCGGGAATTTGTGATTTTTTTCCCCAGGAATCTTATTCTTTTGCGCGCAGCTGTACCACTGTTGCATCCAATGCCATCATATTTTAGAAGCTAAGAAGGATTAGATCTCACTAGTACTTTGATGGGAGACTACCTGGGAATACTGGGTGCTGTAGGCTTGGGAGAAGGACCTGGCAGCCCACTCCCAAAAAACAATCAGCTATTGAAAACCCTATGAGTAGCAGAGAAGCACTGACATAAAGCGGGTCATGGCGCAGTGTTGAGTAGAGTTTCATCTGTTGTACTTAAGGTAGTTATGAGTTGGACACCAACTTGACAGCACCTAACAACAACAAATCTTAATTTATTAGTAATTTTTAATGTACGACTTCATGGATTCATGGATTCATTATGATGTGTTCATACATGCATATAAATCTGTGTTTTTTGAAGTTCATCCATATTTAAGAATCACTGGTTCACGACAAAGGAGAAAGAATCAGCATCCCTTGTTTCCCATCACACACACACACACACACACACACACACACTCACGTGCACAATTGGTTATAGAGCATTAAACTTACCAAGGGCGTAAAGTTTTGAAGATGCTGTTGACCAATTACCAGGTTGATGACAGGGAAATTTACAAATGATTGGAGAGGCAAGGACAGAACAGCAAAGGTAAAAGCCAACCTTGTGGAGGCATTTCTATAGCTTGGCTATGGAATGTCTCCCAAAGATCAATGATATAAAGACTTAGTTTCCAACTTGGCGCTATTGGGAAATGGTGGAAATCTTTAAGAGATGGGGCTTAATGGGAGCTCTGAGAACATTGGAAGCATACACTTGGAGGGGATAATGGGACCCCAACCCCTTCTTTTTCCTTTCTTTTGCAGCAGACCGTGAAAGGAACAGCCTTCCTCCCTTACTTGCTTAACCATGTTGTGCCATCACAGTCCCAAAACAATGGGGCAAATTGGTCATGGACTGAAACCTCCAGAACTGTGAGCCAAAGTACACCTTTCTTCATAAGCTGATTTATCCCAGGTACTTTTTTTTATAGTAATGGAAGGCTAACTGACAGCCATAAAAATCACTATTCTGTTCCAAATTACTGTTGCACAAAGCCTATATCAACTAATTCAGCACTTATATCTTGGGACTCACTATAAGAAACAGAAATCATTCTATTTTAAGTAGAAAGATATTTAATACAGGGCATGAAGCACTTCCATATCACTTTCAGTTGATTTGCACCATAGCTGAGGAGAGTTGAGCTAGGGGAATTCCTCACTCTTATAGTAAGCACTGCTGGGATGTAGCTCAGTTGGTAGAGCCCTGCGCTGCAGTCTCTGAGGTCCTGATTTCAATTCTCAGCACTGCAAAAATGGGAGAAGGACCTCACAATGCACTCCCAAGGCAATCCTGAAACAGTCTGCCATTGAAAACCCTATGAAGGTCGCTATGAGTTGGATACCGACTCGACAGCACCTAACAACAACAACATAGCAAGCATTAAGCAAGTCTGTGAAGAAGATTTTGTCCCAAAAGGAGATATTAGCTCACCTGCTAAGGCTGCTTGCTGTCAACAAAACCCTGAGAAATGTCCTAGCTAAAGAAATGTCTTGCATCGGAGCATACTTAGCAATGCTGTGCAGGGACACTCAGGATACATGGTAGGTTGCCTTTTCCAACAATAACTCCATGGATAGTTGTCATAGGAAGTAAGGATGAGAGAGGTTAAAGTATTCTGCTATACCTCAATGGATATGGACATCTGGGCTCATGGAAGTTTAAGTAACCAAATTCACATTGTGCTAAAAATCTCTCCTCTCATCCAATAGCAGTTTGATTACTAGGTCAAACTCATTGTCCCCATCTTTTCTCATTAGGAAGAGATCTCTCCTAAGAGGCTCATTAGATACAGGCAGAAAAATTAGAGTTAAGTCACCCACCAGTTCAATGACCATGCTGAAATATGCCTGTATTGCTGGAGTATCTGTAATCTAAGTCCAAGCCAAGATCCCATTTGTGTATATCTTATAGAAAGAGGATCACAATATATTCAAATTCATATTCTGCTATTTTTTATTATACATTAGTTGCTATGGACTAAATATTTGCCTTCCCCCAGAATTCATATATTGAAATTCAAAACCCTAAGGTGACAGTTGCCTGCAGCCATAGCACTATCCAATCCTGTCACATCTCAGAAGCTAAGTAGGGTTGGGCCTGGTTAGTATTTGGATGGGAGACCGCCTGGGAATACCACATACTGTAGGCTTGGGAGAAGGACCTGGCAACCCATTCCCCTAAAAATCAATCTATCATTGAAAACCCTACAAATAGCAGAGAAGCACTGACAATAGTGTTTCATCTGTTGTACATAGGTTGCTATGAGTCAGACACAGCAACAAGTGTTAAGAGGTATGGACTTTGAGAGGTCATTATAAGGGCATGCATGAGATTAATGCCATCATAAAAGGTCCAAGGGAGCTTATTTGCCTCTTCTACCATGTGAAGATGTAGCAAGAAAATATCATCTATGAACAACAACCCCTCATCTGACATTTAATCTGTTGGCACCATGATCTTGGACTTTCCAGTCTCTAGAACCATGTGAAATAAATGTTTGTTGTTCATAAGTCACACAGTCTATGGTATTTTGTTGTAGTAGCCCAAATGGACTAAAACATTTTAAAATGAGAATGTCCTCAGATAGTTAACTATTTTTTAAAAATGTATTTCTGTTTTGATAATCATCTACTATAGTTTGGATTTTGAACATCTCCAAAAAGCCCATATATGAATGTCTTGGTCTCCAAGGTGGCATTATTGGGAGTTAGTAGAACCTCTGAAGGATAGAGCATGATAGGAAGTTCTTAGGTTGTTAGGGATGTGCCCCTAAAGGGGACTGTGGGACCCTGGGACCCTGGCCCATTCCTCTCTTCATCCCAGACCCATGATGTAAGTGGTTTTGCTTGTGAAGCATGTAGTCATTCCATAATGTGCTATATCACCGAAGAAGTCCATGATAAATTGGTGCCTGTGTCTTCAGACACCAATTTATCATGGACTTTTGCTTGTTGTTGTTCAGTGCCATTGATTTGGATCTGACTCATAGTGACCTTCATAGGGTTTTGATTGGCTGATTCTTTTGAGATTGTTTTCAGGAGTGGATTGTCATGCCTTCTCCTGTTTTTATGGTGCTAGGGATTGAACCTGGGTCCTCAGAGAGTAAGGAGCAACACCCTACCACTGAGCTAAACTCCAGCCCACTATCATGGACTAGAACCTCCAAAACAGCAAGCCACAACAAATCTTCTCTCTTTGTTATAGTAACACTAAGCTGACTAACACAGCCTCTCAATACAGCAAGCAATCTTATAGTATTAAGGGAATATGGTGTTATGAAAGGAATGAGGGTCATGGACTTGGAAAACCTGAAGACTGAGTGACTTTAGCACTATGGCTTTAGATACGTCACATATTTTCTCTAAGGCTCAATATTCTTATTGTAATGTTGTTGTTGTTAGGTGCCCTTGAATTGGTATCCAATTCATAGCGACCCTGCATACAACAGGCAAAACACTATTGTCAGTGCTTCTCTGCTGTTTATAGGGTTTTCAATGGCAGATTGATTTTTGGGAGTGGATTGCAGGTCTGTCTCCCAAGCCTACAGCACCTGGTGTTCCCTGGCGGTCTCCCATCCAAGTACTAATCAGGCCCAACCCTGCTTAGCTTCTGAGATCTGATGGGATCGGATGCCACAGAGCTATAGCTATAGGCTTTATTTTAATGTAGGGAAAGTAACTTACTATCTCATAAATTGGTTATAACAGTTACATAAGGTAATGCATGTAAAGTGTTTTGCACGGGTGTGGCACAAAGGTAGGGTTTCATAACTATGGGTTGGATTAATAATTGCAGTAGCAGTGCTGGGCATGTGTGCTACTTCATTCCTCCTACATGTGCACATTATGAAAAAGATTGGCATTTGAGCCTAAAGTGGGATTAGAGGTCCTACCTAAATTTCAAATGTCGCTCTGAGTCACAGTTTGCATTAAACCGTAATTTATAAAGAGGACAATGGACTTGCTATTAGGAATTCATACTGTTATATAAACACAGCCCAATATTTTAGCTAAGCAACATAACAAAATTATAGATGCTGAAATCAATTAGACACATGAGCTAGATGATTATTTGGAGACCATCATTCATTCTTCCATTCATTTACTCATTTTTGGCAAAATTCTCTATTTTAGATCATGAGTTAGCAAACTTTTTCTCTAAAGGGACAGATAGTAAATATTTTGGTCTCTGTGGGCTAGTGTGGTCTCTGATATAACACTCAACTGTGCCATTATAGAGCAAAAGCAGCCATACACAGTAGTAAATAAGGTGGCATGGTTTTGTTCCAGATGAACTTTCTTTATAACCAACAATTGACAGATTAAATGTGACCTATTTTCTGACCTCTGTACTAGACACAAAAGCCTTGGCATTGTGGAATTTTCTGCCTATAAAGTAGGAAGGCCTGGCTGTGAACCAGAAGCTGATGGGTGTTTTATCAGAAGTATAGATAAACATTGCTTGCAGCTATACCACTGTGGTGTCCAATCTGTCAAATCTTGGAAGCTAAGCACGGTCAGGCCTGGTTAGTACTTGGATGGGAGACCACCTGGGAACACCAGGTGCTGTAGGCTTTGGAGAAGGACCCAGCAACACACTTCCAAGAATCAATCTGCCATTAAAAACCCTATGAATAGCAAAGAAGCAGTACCAATACTGTTTTGGCTGTTGTAGGTAGGACACCGACTCAATGGCACCTAACAACAACAACAACAATAGATAAGCATAGAAACTGCATCTCACCACTTTGCGAAACGAGAGGGTGATATTGGCTAGAAGAGATCTCTGAAACTCACCACTAAGTTTCCTAGAGAGGGAGAGTCAATCACTTACCATTAATCAAAATATCAGAATTGTTTTACTTATGTCAGTAGTATTAAACTTGACATATGGTAGACTGAAAAAATTTTTGTCTTAAATACACTGATGCTTGACCATGCTTCTGGAATGTTGGTATCTCTTCAGGAGATTTGTACCACAATCTGTATTCATTATGCTGTCATTATCTCAATAATTTCTTTTCATGTGTAAGCTTTTTTAAGCCAAAAGGATCTCTTATTAAATTAAGATGAAATGGCAATTAATCTGCAGCATGATCAAAGACAGGAACATGCATTTATCTGCATCCCTGTTTATAAACATCAATGGCCTGTTAATGTACTAATATTTAGGAGGGCAATGTGATAAAAGGCTTCCCTCCTCTGTTAGCTCATTTAGTACTAACATATTCCTGTCACCAGTTAGGCAATTAACAGAGACTAAAGGAATACTAATTGTAGCCTTTCCTGCCAATGTGCTGGGTCAACCTTATTCCTGGGAGCTTGCTTAGTGCATTTGTAATCATTAAAGTGATAAAAGGAAGTGATTCTTTTTGAAAACCAAGCCTTCTTTTATTTTTGGAGAAGGAGATTAGATAAAATCCTTTCCTACATGAATTTGTTGCAAAATAAGTCCTTTGGGGAAATGGAAGGACAGGTAAATAAAATTTTCAAAAAGAGGAATACTAAGAATGTAAGAATGTCCCAAGGTGGTTTCAAATTTTTCATAGATGACAATAATTCTAGAGGAAATAGGTGCCATGCAGCTCACCATTTGATGAATTTATACTGGTCAAATGCCAGTTCCCCAAATAAGACCATGCAGAATAAACTCTTGTGAGTTGGTTATATTCAGTGCCAGTCTTAGCCCCTTGCATCAATGCTGGGAGGGTCTTCTGTACTTTCTTTGCCTATTTTGTATTGCCTGGTCCATATGCAATGAGTGAATATTTTTGAAAATGAAGTCACTTTTACAAAAAGCAAACAAGATTGAGCCTGATAGGTAAAATGCACAACTGAGATAAAGAAATTCCTGGGGCTTGTGGGGCAGACGAGACTAGAAAAAACCTAAAGCAAGTCCAATGTCATGAAGAGTGAGAAGCTGGGATATGAAAACAGCACCAAGGTGCAGAAAAAAGTTCAGCAACTGTCCTGTTAACATATTGGATTTGATTTGACTCCAATATATTTCATCAAATAGTTTAGAAAGCCCCCAGCATAAAACATCATCATAATTATAATCATATATTTGGAGATTTAACGCGCACACCATAATGTACCATTAGTTACACAAATAACTAATAATTTGCTAATGACAATATTATGTTAAGTCAGTTTAGGGGCAATTAAAGTGAGTGATATTTACATATGCCTAATGAATCACAGTAGATGGCAGATTAAGAGATTCTAATGAATATTCATCCAGACATTCGCAACCAGCTTCACAGTTTATAAACTGAATTATGGTTGATTTGCCCTTTTAAAAATGAATATTTGAGTATCTTCTGCATGGTGCGAATGAACAATTGGGCCTGACTGTAAAAATTTTTTTTTAAAGCAATGTACTGGTCAGAACACAAAACATTTTTATGCACTCTCATACCCTGGGCTTCGTGGTTCTTTTTTATATCACAGATCCATGCTGATGAACTATCTCCACTTTCATTCTCTCCCATGACATGAAATATAGAAATTGTTTGGTGTCAGATTAAGCTGAATACAAGTTTTATGCAGCCTCACTGAAGAAGTAATTACAGGTAGTCTTTGCCATTGGAACAGTGAATGCAAACTCTTGTTTTACACTATCATCCTCATATGACTGGAAGGGATGTTTTTGTAGCTATACTTTGTCATGATAAAATTGGGGTAGATATACTATTCTTTCTACTTGGTCATATTAAACAATGCCAAAGCAAACAAAAGCACCTTAGTGTGGTCCTGTTAACACAGGTAAAGACCAAACAAGATTGTGGTTTGACTATTTTTTTTCTAAAAGCCATAACTTTTTTAGACTCTGCTAGCGATTCCTCGTGAATATTGTGAGTTTTATCCCTGTTGCAAAGGCGAAGGACGAACTCTCTTGTATTGGTGAGAGTACCCCACTAAGCCTAGGGAGTATCTGATGTCTACAAACCCCATTTTGGTTTTACTTTAAATTAGATGGTGTCATCTCTCTGCAGAGTCAGATTAGAAAAGTATTAACAGTTACCGTTATGTTTCTATATATGGCAAATTAGAGGCTAGAGCCAGAGTACCTTGCATTATGCAAATATTGTGGCTTAACTGAGTCAGCATGCACTTGACAGCTGCCCCGCATAAGGTGTCAGCATCTTACTAAAAGAATTTTAAGAGAACCTCCAAAATCAGAATGTTTTAAAGATAGGAGGCTGACTTTACTGCTGACATTTCAGCTCAACATGTTTTCACCATGAATTTCCATAATTTCATTGCATATTATTAAAATTTTGAAGGTCAAATAATTTGACACTTGTCCAATTAATGACTTTTGGAATTGATGACTTTTCTAGTTTTCAAAAATAATGCCAATGGAGTGTCTTGCCAGGAGGGCTAGAGATTCATTCTTCCCCCCACCTCTGTTTGAAAGCCCACTGACATTTCTCTTACGTAATGTTCTTTCTATAGTGCTTTGATTGTGAATGTCTGATTCCTAGACAGACAGTGTCCTGGGTGAGCTTGGCTGTGCAAATTTCTGCCTGTGACTGTTGGTGGGTGGTTCTAGTACTGATTTTCTAATCAGTAGGCCCAGCATACCATTCTGCTTTATAAATTTTGTGATCTAAGAACGCCACATATTTTATTCTATCTAGGTCCTACTGGTGCATTTTAAATCTTTCACAGTTTAATTTCACATGCACAAAATTTGATCCATTCTTTCTTCTCCTCAGCTTGCAGGTACACCACTTTTTTTTTTTTTTTCAGTACTACTGGGTTGAACCTAGGTCCTTGCACATGCTTTGTAAAGTGCTCTACACTGAGCCGCACCTTCAGCCCCTTTTTATCTTTTTTAGCCTGAAACAGGATCTCGCTAAGTTATGCAGGCTGCCTCCAACTTGCCATCCTCCTGCCTCCACCTCCTGAATCACTGAGATTACATGAACGTGTCACTGTACCAGGCTGACCATTACAATTTTAGTAGTTTTTCCCTTTCTTAAAGTGTGTATACATTTTGGGACCTTCTGTATTTCTATGCTATTTCATTATATCATATCAGTTTTATGCTAAGGATTGTTGGTATTTTCTTTACAAGAAATTTAGAGTATAGTTCACAATATTACTAAGTTATGCCTGCAGCTGTAACACTGTGGCATCCGATCACATCAGATCTCAGAAGCTAAGCAGGGTTGGGCTTGTTAGTACTCAGATGGGAGACCACCTGGGAATACCAGGTGCTGTAGGCTTGGGAGAAGGACATGGCAACCCACTCCGAAAAATCAATCAGCCATTGAACTGTGGAAGCATTAGGATTCTTCCTCATTCAGAGATGCCCTTGTGTGAACTACATGCTGAAGATTTTGCCTTCATTTGTTGGAAGCAAGACAATCTCCCACCTCCACCATCATCCCTCAGTCCTGGGTCTTGACTGGAAACCATGACTCATTTTTAACCATGATCCCTGAGGATCTGGAACTTCAGAGATACCTTGGTGGCTTCTGTGAAGGGCAAAGGTATAACCCATATCACTACCTTGACCTCATGTTTTTGTTGTTGTTAGGTGCCATCTAGTCAGTATCCGACTTATAGCAACCCTCTGTACAACAGGGGAAACACTATTGTCAGTGCTTCTCTGCTGTTCATAGGGTTTTCAATGGCAGACTGATTCTTGGGAGGGGGTTGCCAGGTTCTTCTCCCAACCTTGACCTCATATCACAGTTTAATCAGGGCTGCTGTGCTTTTTTGGCTTAAGTCTTTGATTTGAAAGGAAGATGCTTCTGCTAAAATCTTTTAGGAGAAATAATATAATAAGTGCACACACAGGAATTTTGTAATCTTCTAGACCAGCTTTCAAATCCATGCTCTGCTGTTTGCAGATGTTTGGTAAGTGATTTCACTTCTTTGAGAATCCATTTCCTTGGCTATAAAACTGGAATATAAATAAGTACTTTGGGGTCTAGGGGTGCAGCTCCTAGGTAATTGTGTGTCCTAATTTGCTTAGAATAATTTTGGTTATCCCAGGGTAAGATTTCAGTCTCTTCCAAGTGCAGTAATACCCCACTTTGAATGATAGGAGTTCATGCCTAATTCTAGGAGACATTGGTGATTATAAATTAATTCAACCTTATTACATAAAATTTGGATACTGCCATTTGCAACCAGTACTGCTGAATGACCTTAACTGTGTCATTATATTTGACATTAATTCCTGAACTCTGTGACCCCACAACTGCTGAGAATCTGAAAGCACAAAGGATGGCCTGCTCAAAATCATAGTAAATAATTATCATATTATGATTTGATATCGATTCTATATGCATTCAGCACAATATAGGGTACTTTTTGTATGACATTACATTTAATTCTTGTATTTACCCTCTGGGTAAGATTTTGTCTTTTCTCTTTTTTGCACATATTTTGTTTATTAATGTTGGTGGAGTACAGAATAGTAAGTTATTTGCTATATCCATTAAGCAACAATTAAATCACTCTTGCATACACATTCATCATCTTATACATTTTACATAACAGTGTAAACTAAAGAAGAAAGAAAGAATTTTAATTAATATGTAATGATAATCATATGTAATCATGGGTTATATTCTCATTGATTTTTCCCTTCCCTCTATGTTTTTCATGCATTTATATAGTTGTATCTTATATTTTGAGATTTTCCTCTCCCTCTTTATACCTGTACATTATTTCTAATCCCCGTCCCCCCTTTCCAAACTCATCTCCCACCTGCTGATACCCTCCCCCTTCTTTCTGATCTACTTGTATTTTCCATTCTTAGATAGGTACGATTGATCATTTTTATGTCTAACTATGTGTATTTTTCTCTTCCTTTAAGTAAGATTTAACTCCCACACATGAGTGAGAACATATGGTACTTTTCTTTTCAAGTCTGAGTTAATTCGCTTAAAATGATGTTCTCCATCCATTCATTTTGCTGCACATAATTTCACTCTTATTTATTGCTAAGTAATATTCCATTGCATATATATATATATATATATATATATATATATATATATATTCACATTTTTTCAATCCACTCCTCTGTTGGTGGACATCTTGGTTGATTCCATACCCTTGCGATTGTGAAGAGTATTATATTAAATATGGAAGTGCAGGTGTCCCTGTGGTATGATGACTGATCTTCCTTTGTGTATATTCCCAGGAGTGGTATAGCTGGGTCCTATGGTAGTTCTATTCTTAGTTTCCTATGGTACCTCCATAGTCATTTCCAGAATGGCTGAAGTAATTTACAGTCCCACCAGCAGTATGAAAATGTTCATTTTTCTCCACATCCTTGCCAGCATTTGTTATTTGTTTTGTTAATTTTGGCCATTCTTAACTGGAGTGAGATGGAATCTCAGTGTTGTTTTGATTTGCATTTCCCTAATGGCTAGGGATACTAAACACTTTTTTACGTGTTTATTGGCCATTCCTATTTCTTCATTTGAGAATTGTCTGTTTAGTTCCATTTCCCACTTATTTATGTTTGATTTCTTAAGTTCTTTATAAATCCTAGGAAATAGTCCTCTTTCAGATGTGTAGGGTGCAAAGATTTTCTCCCATTCAGTAGGCTCTCCCTTATCTTTGTTAATTGTTTCCTTTGCTGTTCAGAAGTTTTTCAGTTTTACATAGTGTCTGGGTAAGGTATTAATTTCTGTGTTCTACAGGTAAGGAACTGAGGCCAGAATCGTTACATGAGTGCAAATATGCAGAAGACCTGGGATTTATCCCAATAGTTTGTCTTTTTATATACAATAAGAAGCATACCTCAAAAGTTACCAGACTTATTTTTTTATAATTCTATATCCATAGATCTGCAGCTAACCCCCAGTGGTTTCTCTTTCTCAATTTGCCAGATGTTCATTATTTTTTTGCAGGGTTGGCATTTTCAAAAGTCTTATAAATATTTCCTTAGTCTTGTCTTTATCCATAGGTCTTATAGGCATTTTTCAGGGAAAAACCATTCATGAGACATTTGTATTTTTAATCTTTTGTACTAGGAAGAAGGAATTAGTGCCTTAGAGAAAGCCTGGCACCCCACCCCCCCGGAAGGGTATGAGCCACTTATAAAATAACATAAATGAGATCAGCCTTGAAGTCCCACTTGAATACTTTTTCCCTGGCTCTCACTTACAGCCTTAGGAATTAGATGGGTAGCTATTTCAGCGAGATTAAACATTCCATAATCTGAAGAAATTATACATCGGCAAGCTAATGTGATACTTGTTGCTGTCAGGTGCTGTTGAGTCGGGTCTGACCCATAGCAACCCTATGTAAAATAGAATGAAACACTGCCCTATTCTGTGCACATGATCTTTTTTATGTTTAAGCCCACTGTTGCAACCACTGTGTCAATCCATCTAGTTGAGGGTCTTCATTTTTTTCATTGATCCATCAGTCTCTCAAACATGATGTCCTCCAGGGATTGGTCCCTCCTGAGAACATGTCCAAAATACATAAGGCACAATGTAGCCGTCCTTGCTTCCGAGGAGCACTCTGGTTGAACTTCTTCTAGGATGGATTTGTTGATTTTTTTGACATTCCATGGTACATTCAATATTCATCCCAGCACCATAATTGAAACCCCAGTCATGATAGGATACTACAGATTGGTATATCTGATTTACACTGTGTGTCAATCACAGAGTCAGGCTCTGAAGGAATGGCACAGCTCTCCCATGAGTTTGTTGGTGGAGACTGGAACTCAAGCTGGCTATTCTGGGCTTCTGAGCACTACACATTGAACTCTAGGTTGTCTGTGACTGGGACCCCAGGAGAATGCTCAAGGCTAGTGAAGGTGCTCCTCAAATGTACATGGGAAGTGGGGGATAAAACAGGCTGTGGGAAAATCCTCCATTCAACCCTGTGACAGAATCAGCTGACATCTCTTCTTAATGCCAGGATTTCCTTTGAAGTTTCATTTTGGAAACAATGTGACACCATTTAAAAGTGTGCTAGGGAAAAAATAAACATAAAAATGAACAATATCAACCATAAAAATGCACACAGGTTTGAAAATTCCCAGGGCAAAAGAACTTTAAGATAAGAAAAATATGCATTCAAGAAAAACATCAAAACTTGCCTTACTTGGAAGAGGTAGTCCAGGGGTAGGTAAAAACAAAATGTTAGGGGAGTATGGTGGCATACACCTATAATCCCAGCACTTGGGAGGCTGAGGCAAGAGAATCCATGTGAGTTGGAGGCTGGCCAGCCTGGTCTACATAATGAGTTCCAGGCTAGCTTGGGCTACACAGCTATGTCCTATCCCAAACACACACACACAGACAGACAGACAGACAGACACACACACAGACACACACACACACACACACACACAATGTACTCACTTCATTCTCAATTATTCTGGCAAGTTTCTAGTAATCCTCAGAGAAGCAGAGCTTTTCTCTCCATGTTTTCCCTACTGCTCTCTTTCAGAGAACATGGGCCTTTCACTATGGTGGTTGTCAACAATCCCCCACCCCTTCACACACACACACACACACACACACACACACACACGAGTTGTTGTTTGTTGTTGTTTTCTCTCTCAAGCATTCTCATTTCCATCACATTCTTCCTTCTTACTCTCTATTGACCTACTATAATACTGCTTTAAATCTGAAGCTGAGCTTTCAAATTGTGTCTCATGATTTGAGAAACAAATTATTTGTCTCCACTTCCTAGACAGTATTTATCTTTATATTGTGCTATTTTTATGAGTACAACAAGGCAATATCAAGTGAGCTCTACTTGGCTGCCAAGTGGTCAGAGCTTGCCTGATAGGCTTTTTTTTTTTTTTTTTAATGGGAAGGATGGTAAAGTCATATTAAGGGGTGAGAACAACTTAGTCTCCTCAAAACAGGGCTAATATATAAGCATCCTGAAAGCATTCATAAATTTGGGCAAAGTTACATGTGAAATGATAAGGGCAGTAGTATTTAAGATGGGGATATAGATGTTTTTTCTGTCATTGGAATATTTGGTTATTTGAGCTTCAATAAAGTCATAGACTCTGTTCTGTGGGTTAATCATTTGCTCTGCATTCCTTTTTTTTTTTCAGTACTGGGGCTGAACCCAAGGCCTCACATATATTTTGCAAGCTCTCTACCACTGAGCTAAACTCCCTGAACGTTTTTATTTTTTATCTTGAGTCAAGCTCTTGCTAAATTATTCAGGCTGTATCTGGCCTCAACTTGCAGTCCTCCTGCTTCTACTTTCAGAATCACTGGAGTTACAGGTATGTGCCACTGCACCCTACTTGCTCTATATTCTTTAAGGTCAAAAATAAATTATAATAAATAAATTCTTCATAAATTATTATGTACCTCTTGAATATTAGATTTACTTTATCTATTGTTGTATTTTGGTATTTTCACATTAAATACCCTGGAGGGACTTAGTTCATTTTATGGATGAAGAAAATGAGTCATAGAAGAGTTGACTTTTCCAAAATCACCAAGCAAATCCATTGAGTTTCCAGCTCTTGCCTCACTGACAGGATTGAGTCTTACTTTGGTTCAGAAATTCTGTGGAAATACATGTGAGATGCTCATTGTTTTAGAGTAAGGTTACCAAATGGCCAGACTGAACTCTTTTGCTATACCTTCTCCAGAAAGCTTTATCTGGACTCAGTTGACTTCTGGACTCCTCTATCTTCCCACTCATATTCCTGCATGGCCTGGGTGCTATGTAAGGAGGCTGGTCCACACTCAATGTAGGCCTAGAGAAAGGGAGGCCTGAGTCTCTTATTCCAGATGGACCAGAGATCAAAGTTCTTTGAGGTGAGCTCTTGTAGGTAATAACAGGAAAAAAAAAAAAAGAAAAAGAAAAAAGAAAAAGAAAAAGAAAAAAAGACTGTCTTTATCCTTCTTATGCAAATGAAGTTCCCAGAAATGAATAGTGATCATATGGTTCCTTTTTATTAAAAAACTTAGTGATAGTAAAGATATCAATACATTCTATTCAAACCTAGAGATTTAAAGCAATTCTAATTAAATTATTGACAGGATTTTTTGAAGACATAGACAATACTAAAATTTATGTGGAAAAGCAAAGAATGACAAAGCTTAAATAGTTGAAAAAATACAGAAGAAAATTACAGGAGTCACAATATCCAACTTTAATAAAGCTATGCCTGCAGCTGTGCCACTTGGTGTCTGATCCCATCAGATCTCAGAAACTAAGCAGGGTCAGGCCTGGTTAGTACTTAGATGGGAGACAGCCTGGGAATACCAGATACTGTAGGCTTGAGAGAAGGACCTAGTGACCCACTCCCAAAAAAGAACCAGCCATTGAAAATCCTATGAATAGCAGAGAGGCACTAACAATACTGTTTTACCTGTTATACATAGGGTCGCTATGTGTTGGATACCAACTCGATGGCACTTAACAACCATTACCACAATAAAGCTGCAGTAGCCAATACACTGAGTATTAAATAAAGATACCTATGTAGATTAGTGGAACAGAATAGAGAATTTAAAACTAGAACTACCACATAAGCATGATCATTGATTTTTGAAAATGATACAAAGGAAATTCCACAAAGAATAGTATTTTAACAAATAGTTTCAGAACATTCAGACATTCATAGGTTAAAAACCAATTAACCTTGACCTAATCCCCAACCTTTATGCAAAAGTTATCCTCAGATGGCTCATAGATTTAAATTGGAAATGGAAAAGTTATAAAACTTCTAGAAGGAAATGTAAATAAAAATTGTCATGACCTGGGTTAGGCCAAGAGTTCTTAGACACAACACTAAAGATAGGATCCATAAACTAAAAAATTGAGGAGTTGGACTTCATAAAACTTAAAAACTTGCTTCATAAAAGACACAGATAAAAGAAGCAATAAACTGGGAGAAAATAATTTTAAAAGGAGTATCTAATAAAGGAATTTTATCAGGAATATATCAAGAGCTCTCAAACCCCAATGGGAAGAAAACAACAGCAACAAAAATAAGCAAAACACTTGAACAAATTCTTCACCAAAGAGGACCAATATAGATGCAGATCATCACAGGGAAAAATGTTCAAGCTTGTTGCTAGGTGCTGTCAAGTTGGGATCCCACAAATAGACTCCTAGCGACCCTGAGTACAATAGGTGAAACACTTTGTCAGTGCTTCTCTGCTATTCATAGGGTTTTCAATGGCAGATTGATTTTTGGGAGTGGGTTGCGGGGTCCTTCTCCCAATCCTAACAGTAGTATCTGGTGTTCCCAGGCAGTCTCCCATCCAAGTACAAACCAGGCCAGACCCTGCTTAGCTACTGAGATCTGATGGGATCGAATGGCACAGGGCTACAGCTGCAGGCTTCAAGCTCATTGTTGTTGTTGTTGTTGTTAGGTGCCATCGAGTTGGTATCCGACTCATAGCGACCCTCATAGGGTTTTCAATGGCTGACTGTTTCGGGGTTGCCTTGGGAGTGGATTGCCAGGCCCTTCTCCCATTTTTGTGGTGCTGGGACTTGAACTCGGGACCTCAGAGACTGCAGTGCAGTGCTTTACCAACTAAGCTAAATCCCAGCCCCTCAAGCTCATTAGCCAGTGGTAAATGCAAATTAAAAACTACAATAAGATACAAGTATGCAGAGCAGTTGAGATTCTCATATATTTTTTGGTGGAAATGCAAAGTTCTGCAATCACTTTGGAAATAAGATGGACAGTTTCTTACAAATTAAATATACACTTACATATAACACACAAATCTGACTCTTGCATGTGGACCCTAGAGAACAATATTCTCATGTTTATACAAATATTTATAGTAGATCTAGCCATGATCACCAAAAAACTGGAAACCACCCAAGTGTCCCTGTAAATCTGCCTCCCATGTTCTCATGTTTTCAGGTATATTCTCTCACTGTCCCATGAGCAAGCCGTGTCGCCACACCTCTATCTTCTGTCTTTTTAAAAACAAACATTATTGACCTATAAAATGCTAGTCACAATCCTAGCTTTGAGGATGCAGCTATTCTCAGCTGTATTTTCTTCCTTTCCCCTCCTCTCCTTTCTTTTCCTGTCCTTTTTCTTCAAATCAAGTCCCACCCCCTTTGCCATGCCTGATTTGTCATTCTTGCAATCAGTAGACACTGTCTTCTCTGAACTCTGACTGTTCAGTCATCTACACATTAAACTAATCTTATAATATCGTCGCACTGCTTTTCTTGCATTTTTTCCATTAGACTTTGAGTCTCTTGAAGGCAGGCTTTGTGTTTTGTTTTGATCAGCTGGACCTCAAACCATCAAAACAGCTTTTCCAATAAATTTAAGTTTCCAATAAACACCTCACTATTAAAACACACATTGACATTACAGCGAATGACTAGATGTTAATCCTAGGAGAATAGGAATCTAGTCCAGAATGAGAAATACCTTGAAGTTTCCCTTATTTCCAGTTCCTCTCTCATTACTTCTCTTAACAATATTATCAACTCTTAATCTTCCCTGACACTTGTCAGCAAGAATTATATGACGTTATTCACACTTCACACCCTCTGATCAGCCTCTGACCTTTTATTATTCAGGAACCTAAATATTTCCTTTTTGTTCTCTGACTTGCTGAATACTTTTGTGTGTTGTAGATTGCCATGTCCATCTCTCATTTTTTTGTGGTGCTGGGGATTGAACCTGGGACCTCAGAAAGTGCAAAGCCACTCTGTACCAACTGAACTAAACCCTAGCCTAGGGAGGTGTGTATGTATGGTGTGGTGTGGTGTGTTTGTTTGTTTGTTGTTGTTTGTTGTTGTGTTGTTGTTGTTGTTTTGTGGCAGTTGAGGTCTGAACCCAGGGCCTTACACATATTTTGCAAGTGCTCTACCACTGAGCTGCTGCACGCTCAGCCCTCTTTTTATTTTACATCTTGATACAGGATCTCGCTAAGTTATGCAGGCTGCCTCTGGCCTCAAACTTGAGATCCTCCTGCCTCCACCTTGCAGGTTGCTAGGATCAGTGTGCGCCACTCATGCCCAGGCTCCTAATTTAATTCTACCATTTCCCAGGATTTTGTCAGTATCAGATGATCCATACCTTGCACAGACCTCCCTTCTCATGATTTTTTTTCACTTTAACTCTGCATTTGTTATTTTTATCTTCACATGTTTATAGCAGAGCATAAACATTTTGGGGTACAGAGCATTGTTACCTGTCTTCCCTGTCTTCTGTAGCTTCCAGTTCTTCTGGATCCCCCATCCACTGCTGTCCTTGTGTTCCTGCCTCTGATCTCTTCTATACCCTCCCTGATCCTCTCGCTGGGCTGGGGACTGTGGCTGCTGCAGACCCCCTATAACCAGGCCATCACATCCCACATTGGAGGGGAATTGTTCCTTCTCAAAGTGGCTTGAAAATCACAGGGAATTGGAGTTCAGCATTCATATTTTATTTTTAACCTTGGTCTTAAAATGTCACCCTGACGGTCCTCACTATTTTTATGTATAAAACACTCTGGATTCAAACGATGTCCTAATGGTCATTTCTGTTTTATAGAAGGAGTTTAACCAAAGGCAAGAGGTGGATAAATGTGGTTCTAGTGGAGGAGGGAAGCAGCAGGAACAGGGGAGCAGAGAGTCTAAATCAATCAATCAATCAATCAATAGAAAAAGAAAAAGAAAGAAAAGAGAAAGACCACGAGTCTCCTGCCACCTAGGCAAGTGCCCAATGTCTGTCCTCTGAGAAGTAACTTATTTACTGCATTTTCATCACACAGCTGCTTCAGCAACGTTAGCAGCAAAATCACCGAAAGTATTTCCACATGTCAAGATGAGGCAAAATCTGCTTACTACCTAACTTACACCCCACAACTTAAAAAAAATAAAGAAATTCTAGAATGCACGCGTATTTGCATCTTCTGTGGCTGAAATTCACGTTAGGTGGTAGCATTGGCCCTGAAGGAAAGAATCAACAGTTCACAGCAAGAACAGGGCAATGGCAAGTGAGCCATGTGACCACAAAAGGAACCACTTACTTCACTGAAAATAGACTACAGCTGAGAGGAGGGGAAATGTCCATTACTATCTACAGGTGGTACTGTGCATTGTCTTTGTTCACAGGCATGTTTGAGTGAGTGTGAGGGAGCAGGAGAGAGCTGCAGAAAGTGCCAAGTTGCATCCTTCTGCTGATCTTTTAGGCCCATAGCTGGGCATGTATCGACATGAACAATCCCTATGAGAAAGCCTAATTTGTTCCTGTATGATTTCAACCTGAGGATTGTTTTTCAATTTTGGAAAATCTCGGTTTGTCATGCTGTGGGGTCTTGTGTATTACTGTGATGCTGAAATCCATCCCACTGGTACTAGCAAGGACACTCAGCATGTACAAGTTTCAGCTGAGCTTCTAGACTAAGATAAGACTAGGGAGAAATACACATGGCAGCCCACTCCCGAACCAATTAGCCATTGAAAACTCTAGGAATAGCAGAGAAGCGCTGTAAAATACAATGCCAGAAAATGAGCCCTCCAGTCTGGAAGGCATTCAATAAATGACTGGAGAAGAGTTGCCTCCTCAAAGTAGTTGTTGTTGTTGTTAGGTGCCGTTGAGTCATGTCCGACTCATAGTAATCCTTATAGGGTTTTCAATGGCTGATTGTTTCAGGATTGCCTTGGGAGTGGATTGCCATGTCCTTCTCCCATTTTTGCGGTACTGGGAATTGAACTCGGGACCTCAGAGACTCTCTGCAGAGCGGCACTCTACCAACTGAGCTAAATCCCAGCCCTCCTCAAAGTAGAGTCGACCTTAATGACAAGAATGGAGTGAAGCCCACCTCCTTTTGCTGATGTGGCATGACTCAAAATGAGAAGGAACATAGTGGCTGCAACAATGGGCTCCAATATAAAAAGATCGTATGCATGGCACAGTGTCAGGCAGTGTTTCATTCTGCCATACATAGGGTTGTTATGAGTCTGACCTGACTTGATGGCACCTAACAATAGCAACATATCTATCATGTCCTCATTTCTATTTTTAAGCTCTTATGTTCTATTTTGAAGGTGGACTCTACCCTTTTTTGTCCCTCTATTGATTTTAATCAGTTTTATGTTCTGAGTGAATTCCCCGGCATGCCTTCCAATGTATTAATTACACTCATCCTTGGGAAGGGCACATGATGCTGCAGAAAGATGTTGAGCCAGGTATCTGCAAAGCCTCGTTCTGCCTCTGATGGCATCACTCATTGGTACAAAAAGTACATTGTTCCATTTTAGTTGTATCACAGGTTGCCAAGGATAGTCTTCCCACTTTGGTTCTGTCTTCCCCTTCCTGCTCCATTTCATCTTTCCATTCTAGGCTACCAAAAAAGAGAAAAAATGGACACACGCAACTGTGAGACAACCTCTTTTCCTGTCCCCACCTGCAGTATGTGTGCTTTTGGGTGATGTTCATACCAAGCATCCTTTCATCCCAGCAAGCAACAACATTTAAATCTCATGTTCACACTTTACTGGCTGAAAGTTATAAATGTTTTATGAGCCGCTGAGCTTGCAGCATTACTATTTTATTAGAAGGTTGAATGTCTTTTCTTCATAGTTATATTACTAGTGAAATTGTTTTCTCTTAAAAATGTTAACTTCATGCTTGTTATGAAATGGCAACTGACAGGAGGTAAGTAATTCTTCAAAAATTGTTTGGCTCATTCAAAAGTAACTCTGGCTGTCACAGTTCATTTCACAAATTAGAAACAAATATGCTTTTTTTTTCTGTACTGGAGAGTTGAACCCTGGGCCTCATGCGTGCATTTTTGCAAGTGCTCAAACACTGAGCTATACCCTCAGCCCATTTTTTTACTTTATTTTTTGAGACAGGGTCCAGCTAAGTTATGCAGGGTGCCTCTGGCCTTGAACTTGCAATCCTCCTACCTCTGCCTCTGGAGTCACTGGGATTAAAGGCTTGTGCCACCACGCCCAGCTCAAATATTCTTTTCTGTCATAATTATATATTAAAAATCATTGTCAAAGAAAGAAGTGAGTCTAGAGATGTCTAAAATATTTTGTTTGTTTTGTATTGACCTACAAATAATTTGGGGTGAGAAAGGGAATTTTTAAAATACTCTAACAACTCAATTCAATGCCGTCCTTCTGGAATCAGTCTGTGGTTGCTGAGCTGCATCCTATTCAAGCTCTGGTAACAATCCAAACAATTGGCCATGAATTTCCATGGGCACACATCAGAAAGAAGCATGCAAAATACAGAACCCAGTTACTTGGATGGTCCTTGACAAGCCATTGCATATTTCTGAACATCAGTTTCTTCATCTCTTTTATCTCTGACATTTCTTACTTTCTTACATTTCTCCAAAATGGAAAGCCAAATAACCTGGGGAAGGAGGAAGGATAGAAATTGCATCTTCTAGGAAGCTGGCGGGAGACCAGGGTCCTGGTCCTCCACGGTGAAAGAATAATGCTCCAGTGTGAATCATGCTCACCAACCAAGAAAGCAAATTCCACCCAACTTCCCAATTGCCCTCTTTCGCCTTCCCACATGTCTGTTCACATTGCCTTCTCTTGACTGTGGTATTCATCTCCCTTTTTAATGTTAAAAATTTCTTATCTTCAAGCCCAAGGTCGACAGTTACTTACAATCTGCAGCTTTTCTAGACTAAATCCTTTCTTTCTCATATATACATCGAGTGAGGATGACTCCTCCATATCTGTTCTCATGTTAAGTCTTGATCCATTTATTCACTTATCTATTCATTCAACAACCTTTTATTAAGTATCTTCCATGTGCCTTGGCATTGGAGATAAAAAAAAGATGAATAAAATACCATCTGTATCCTTAAGTTCATGCACCTGTGTTTCCACATTATATTTGAGTTCATAAGAATGATTTGTCAAGGATTGAGACCTTAGTGAAACCATTTTTATATCTCAGTCCTTACCTTTACCTAGCACACAGTAGTTGTTCAAATGCTACTTTTTGAGGTTGCTGTTTTGTTTCATTTTTGTGGTGCTAGAGATTGAACCTGGCTGGGATTTAGTTCAGTTGGTAGAGCACTGCTCTGTAGTAGCTGAGGTCCTGAGTTTGGTTCCCAGCACTGCAAAAGTTGGAGAAGGATGTGGCAATCCACTCCTGAGGCAATCCTGAAACAGCCATTGAAAACCTTCTGAGGGTCACAAGGAGTCGGACAAAACTCAATGGTACCTAACAATAACAAGAGAATGAATCCAGGGCCTTGCACATGCTAGGCAAGAGCTCTACCTCTGAGCTACATCCCTAACCCAAACATTTATTAAATTGAATTCGAACAAAGGCATTAAAGAGTAAGACCCTTATCTGAATGATTATGTCCTTTGGGTAGTATATTGGAGACATCAAAAAGATCCTTTCTGCACTAGAGACTCTTGTAGCCTCACATCAAATCATATTTCTTTATTAACTCAGGGAATACCTTGCAAGGGTTTATGCCAAGTCTTATGTTAGATAGTGAAGAGAAGATAAATAAGCACCACATATACACATATATGTACATACAGGTATGTGTTAGTACAGCTGTTCTCCTTATCCATGGTTTCACTTTCTGCTTTTTCAGTTACCCCCAATCAATTGTGGTCTGAAAACATTAAATGGAAAATTCAAGAAATAAACAATTCACAAGTTTTAAATTATGCACTGTTCTGAGCAGCACGACACAATCTCATGCTACTGACTTCATCCTCTCTCTTTGACTCATCTGTTTGTTCAGTGTATCCACGCTATATATGCTACCTGCACATTAGTCACTTTGTAGCCATCATGATTGTCAGAATGACACAAGAAATAATAGTGCTTGTATAATAGTAGCCCTTATTTCACCTAATAATGGCCCCAAAGTGCAATAGTAGTGATACAAAGGAGACACAGAAGACGGAAGGACAGATCAACTCTGGCACTATGTGTCAACATTGCAGGGTATATTGGAAAAAATGTATATAGGATTCAGTATTATACATTTTCAGGCTCCCACTGGCATTTTTGGACGATATTCCTTTCAGATAAAGGTGACTACTATATAGATACATCCATGTATGTGTACATATATATATATATATATATATGTGTGTGTGTGTGTGTGTATGTGTGTGTGTACATATACAAACACAAACACACACAGAGCAATGTCAAATCTACTATAGTATGTGTGTGTGTGTGTGTGTATACACAATATATGTATTTTCAGATAATACTAATACAAGTATTCTTATTACATGGAAAATCTAAAGTCTGTCCAATCTCTTGACATTTGTATTATGACAGGTATCTATTCTATGGAAAGTAAAAAGCTCAATCATCTGTCCCTTCTATTAGACCAGGGGTCCCCAACCACCAGGCCATGGGCTGATACTGTCTGTATTTACATATCTATTTACAGCTGCTCCCCATCACTTGCATCCCCACCTGAGCTCTGCTTCCTGTCTGACCAGCATCCCACCCCCACCCCAGTCTGTGGAAAAATTGTCTTCTGTAAAACTATTTCCTGGAGCCAAAAAGGTTGGTAGTTTATTTTGCTAGTAAGTGCTATGGAGTCACATCCAGGCTCTGCAACTCATTACTTAGCTACCAGAACCCAGGAAAAGTCATCTCAACTCTTGGCCTCAGTTACTTCACTAGGATATGGCTCTAGAGATACCTGCCCTGTCCTCCTCACCAAGGACAATGGAAATAGCAAATGAACTATTGTACGTGAGGCATTTAGAAAACTCTAGAATGCCACACTCATATGAACGATGAGTATTTCTACATAAAAAAGATACTTTTATTAAGACTGCAGGCATATGAGGACTGGGTCTTCCTTTACCTCATCATCCCTGGTATAATGTTGAGAATTGTAGGGGTTTGGCAAAAACTTAGTGAATGAATGAATTATATTGCCATTATCTTGAGTGCTTAATTTAGCGAGAGCATTTGCTTGTCTGAAAAAAGAAAAAAAGAAAAAAAAAAAAGAACCCATTTGTCTGTCAGTGGAATGACATGTATTTAAGAAGAATTCTTTGGATTAAGCCAGCCTGAAACTTTACACAGAACTTTCAGAATTTTGTGGTGATTTTAAAATTTCTACACTAAGTATGGCCCTGGGATTAAGAGGAAAAAAATTATTGAGACATTTCTTTTGTAGAAGAAAAACAAATAGACTCACTGTTGAGAGAACCATAGCTCAGAATTTGTTGTGTCAGAGTCTACTATCTCTATTCTTATGTTTTATATGTCCTTATTTATATTTGTCACTTTCCATCCTGTGAAAAAATACCTGAGAAAACAACTCACAGGAGGAAGGATTTATTTTGGCTCACAGTTGCAGAGGTTTCAGTCCATAATTACTTCTGGGTCTGTGTATGCTGAGGCAGAAGCTCAGGGTGGGGAGCAAGTGGTAGAGCAAAGCTGCTCACTGGATGGCAGCCAGGAAGGAGAGGGGAAGGGGTCAGGGTCAAGATGTATCCTTCAAGGACACCTTCAGTGACCTGCCTTCAATCAGCCTTCACCTCCTAATGGCCCATTCAACTATGAATTCACCAATGGGAGAATCCATTGATGAGGTCAGCATCCTCATGATCCAATCACCTCTCAATAGCATCAGCAGTTGGGGACCAAGCCTTTAACACGTGAGCCTTTGGGGCCATAATATATTCAAATCATAACACTATTGAGCTAGTAAAAGTTTAAAAGCCTCATTATCAGGATATGTAGAAAAAAAACTTAGTATAAGAAGACAGGGCTGGGATTTGGCTCAGTGGGTAGAGCGCTGCACTGCAGTCTCTGAGGTCCCGAGTTCAATTCCCAGCACCGCAAAAATGGGAGAAGGGCCTGGCAATCCACTCCCAAGGCAATCCCGAAACAGTCAGCCATTGAAAACCCTATGAGGGTCGCTATGAGTCGGATACCGACTCGATGGCATCTAACAACAACAACAACATAAGAAGACAGAGTCAACTCAAGCAAAAGAAGGCAACTGTATAGCTAGGCAAATAATTTTGAAAATTTCTTTCCAACCCAGTTAAAGGTGGCCCAAGACTCCAAAACTGGAGTTTCTCAAATTGTGTCCTTTATGATGATTTGAATAAGAGTAGATCTCAAATGAATGCTATAGATAGATTTCCCAAAGAACAACAAATATTTATATTGAAAGAAAATAATTTTTCCAATACAGGAGTAGAAAGTACTTAAAGTATTTCAATTCATTTGTTTGAGAATTGTCTGTCTGTCTGTCTGTCTGCCTGCCTGCCTGCCTGCCTGCCTCTCTTTCTTTCTTTCCTTCTCTCTTTCTTTCTTTCTTTCTTTTTTCTTTCTTTCTCTCTCTCTTTCTATCTGGTTCTTTCTCTCTCTCTCTCTTTCTCTCTTTCTCTCTCTTTCTTCCTTTCTCTTTTCTTTTTTTCCTTTCTTTCTTTATTTACAGAAAAGGGTCCAAAACCTTAAGCAAGATTGATGTAATGTTTGTGAAATACTTCATAAAGTTTGTCAGTACAATTTCTGTCATGCTTTGAGTTCTGACATCTTTTCCTGTAAGTCACCAGAGAAACTTCCTATGGGAGTAGCTCCAGTCCTTTGGAGCTGCATAAAATATCATTATAAAAAACCAGAATCATTAGAAATGTGTCCAGACATAAAAGGCATTTTCTGAAGGACAGAAAACCCATGCCCACCTCTCTTGGAGTGTTTGAAGTAAGGGATGTCTTTGAATCTCCTGTTAATGAGGCCATCCATGGCCCCTTTGGTATGGACGTTCAGTTATGGTAATGTCTCTAAAACTACTCTATTAAAAAAAAAAAAAGAAAACAGAAGAAAACCTAACTATCTAACAGATGGACAAGTGCCCATTGTGGACCTGCACTGTCAGTACACTCTCAGGCAACTGTGGTCATGCTTGCTCCTGTAACAATTCCTGGGCTCATGGTGGTCAGAAAAACACTTAGGCAGGACGTGGAAGGTACAAAGGTGCAGCATTGATGCTCCTACCTTGCCTGTCCTGTCTGAATGGAAGAGAGCATAGCATAGAAAGCTGAAGAAGAGAGCCAGCATCCAGCAAATTCACTACCTTTATTCAGCTACCTTTATTCGAATGCCTTTAGTTACAATTGCAGTGAGCAAGAAGTAACTGTGTTAAGAGAACTTTTTAAGAGAAAATTGCGACTAAAATGCACTACAGAAGGCAAGTGCTCAAGAAATGTCTGCAGATTTATTGTTTGCATCATAAAACTACATATTCAGACAAAAATGAAGAAATAATATGCCATAAACTGTGTAAAAATAAGTAGAAACAGTGCTTCTTATTTCTTATTTCTAAAGTGTGTATAGAATTCTCTTTTTTTCTCTAGTGTAGTTGGATACCCCGGAGTGGGGGTGTGGGGAGAACAAAAACAGAAGCCATTGTAGATCTTTCACAGCGAGGGAGTTTTCATACAAGGAATGGGTTACACCAATGATGGGAAAGCTGAGAAGAGAAATAGGCAGAGTGAAGCTGCCCACAGCTTAACAACAGCAACGGTAGCAAGATGCTTCCACTGTTAAGGTTGGGTTATGATGGAAAGAAGTGGAGTTGCATGATCTGATGTGCCTGGGATGTCTGGCAGGAGTTAGAACAATGGTGAGTACTTCTGGAGCAACTAGAGCCAGGGAGCAACCAAGCCCATGCCATGGATGCCTTAGAAGCAGTTGGTTTCTCCGTATGTCAATCTTCTTTCACTAATTCCTCCCATTGGCCAAATGAGCAAGAGGCAAAGGAGCCTGGGAGATGTAGTTTCCTCCAACACAAGGCAGTCAAGAGTGGTGGGAATGGAGCTGAGGGCAAATCTGCAGTTGATCACCACACCCTCCAAGATGGGTTAACTTTTTCTCCTCTGGTGTAAGAAATTTTGTCCCAGTAGAACCGAAACTAATTTATAGAGTATATGCCTTTGTGTCTTTTATTTTCCCTTCATGTTTAATTAGTGATCTAAGAACAAGTTTGCAGCTTAGGATTAAATAATTAACCAGAATTAGTAATAAAAGACAACCATAAAATCATGGCATCAGCAACATAGAGAAAAAAGTAACTGTCTCTGTCTTTGTCACGAGTATCCACCTAGAGTAACCTAGAAACTCTCTCAGCAGCACATCCTTTAACCAAAGCCACTGCTTAAGACAACCTTGCTGTACACTTTAATGAAATTAAACTCTGGTTTGATACCTACCACACTGCAAAGGCTTTTTTTCCTTTATTCCTCCTCCTCTTCTTCCACCTCTCCTCTTCCTCCTCTTCCTTCTCCTCCTCCTCCTCCTCCTCCTCCTTCTTTTTTTCTTCTTCTCCCTTTTGTCTTTTCTGATCCTTCTCTCAAGCCAGGATGTCTTCTCTATTACCCCTTTGGCTCAGGTCATGAGAACTGGATATAAAAAGCTCACTCAAAATCTGATCATTCATTTAAAAGTTGTGAATTGTAATATTTTCCCATTTTTGTTAGGGTCAGAGTCATACACCAGCTCACAAAATTCTTTCTAGCTGATGGCATAACTGATGACAGAGCCAAAAGTTATAGTCTGATTGGGGCTAAGAGATGCAGAGAGAGGAAAAAGAAATAGAATTGTATTTTTCTTACTCAGACAAAGAACAAGTCTCCAGCATATTTTTGAAATGTGCTCTCTCTGAGTGCTTACTTAGATCACTCCTAAGGTTGTCACAGGTCTCCCCCAGAGGCTCAGAGGCCTCCCTGTGCATTTGCCCCAGGTTCCCACTTCACTGGTTTAAATTGTACTTAAAAATTACTTACCTTCCCTCTTTTCCAAAAATCAATACTGACAACCAAACCAAACCAAACAAATGCAATACCCTTTATTTCACTGTGGTGTATAATAGTGATTAATAGTTACAGGATGCCCACTATGTTGTTGTTGTTGTTAGGTGCTATCAAGTCAGTATTCGACTCATAGTGACCCTCATAGGGTTTTCAATGGCTGACTGTTTCAGGATTGCATTGGAAGTGGGTTGCCACGTCCTTCTCTCATTTTTGCAGTGCTGGGAATTGAACTCAGAGCCTCAGAGACTGCAGCGCAGCGCTCTACCAACTGAGCTAAATCCCAGCGCCCGCCCACTATGTACCACGTTCCAAATACTGTAAATGTATGAACTTATCCAAGCCACATAACAGCTCTTTGTGGTAAATTCTCCTTCAAAGCTGATTTTATAGATGAGGAACTTGAAGCAGAAATGTTACACACTTTGTCTGAGGTTATACAGCCAATAAATGGAGGATAAGATTTTTAAAACCCAACATTTTGACTCTAGTTAATGGTCTTAGGAACCACACTAGATTCCTCTCTGTTACAGTCAAGAGCTAAGAGTTAAAAACAATCAGATTAAACATTCACACTCATGTGTGAATCATTGGCAGTCACTCACCTTCCTTGTGTCTATACGCCAAAGGAATCTGAATCAACAAATTTTTGTGAAGTATTCACTATTTGCCGGCCTTATGCTGGGTGATGGGAATCCAAAAATGAATTAATCACAATCCAGATTGTGTTGTTAGTTCCAGACACATGCCTTTGGTCAGAGCTGGATTGGAATCCTAGCCTTGCTAACTATCAAGTCTCTAAGCAAGCTATTTAAATTATAACAATTTTAGTTTCTTTCCTGTGAAAAATGGAATAAAAACAATGCTCCCTTGTGTGGCTTAAATGAAAGAATTGTTGTAAAGACTTTTAACAAGCAAGCAAGGAAGCTAAGCAGGGTCAGGCCTGGCTAGTACTCGGATGGGAGACCACCTGGGAACACCAGATACTGTAGGCTTGGGAGGACCAGGCAACCCACTCCCAAAAATCAATCAGCCATTGAAAACCCTATGAACAGCAGAGAAGCACTGACAATAGTGTATTATTGCCTGTTGTACATAGGGTCACTATGAATCAGATCCCAACTGGATGGCACCTAACAACAACAACAACAACAACAACAACAACAACAACATTACCAGTATTATTATGAAATTCCTTTCTGGAGACTGTAAATAAAAATTACAAAGTAGTGTATAAATGCTATCACGGAAGTAGAAAGTGAAAGGTGAGTATGATGCTGTGGTCTTCCAGTTGTGCCCTACAGAATCCTGATCACCCAACAGGTGTGGATCAGGAGTGTAGGGGTGGGTGTGGGGTTTGAAGAGGGGAAATGATACCCCTGCCACACTTGCTATCCTGCTTTCATTACAACCAGAATAGTTCCAGTGTTGTCTGGTATTTTAATAGTGGCCTTACCCGTCATATTGCATCAAGAATGAATTCTCTCTAAAATCACCATTGAACTGGGTCTGGAGGCCTGTAATCCCAGCCTTCTTGAGCCTGAGGCTGGAGGATAGAGAATCCAAGTGCAGCTAGGCTACATAGAAAGACTGTTAGTCAGCTTGTGTGTTGCTGTGACAAAATACCTGACAGAAACAAACTGATGAGAAGAATGATTTATTGGGGCTCATAGTTAGAGGATCTCAGTCCATAGAAGCAGGAAGCCATGTTTCTGAGACAGAGTCATGATGTGTAGCCCAGGCTGCCCTGGAACTTGCTATGCAGACCAGGCTGGCCTCAGAACTTGTGTTGGTCCTTGGGCCTCCGCCTACTAAGTGCTGGAATTACAGGTGTGTGCCGCCACACTCAGCTCAACTAATACATTTACTTGTATCACCCTCTCTCACATCTGAATTCAGACAGAGTAGAGTAGACCAGGAGGCAGCAGAGTAGACCGGGAGGGCTTTGAAAGGTATATTCTGGCATGGTTTTGACAAACTGGTCAACTTTAATGCAAGTATTATTAGCTAGAGAGTTGCTGTTGTTGTTAAGTGCTGTTGAGTCCTGTCTGACTCATAGTGACCCTCATAGGGTTTTCAATGGCTGGTTGTTTTGAGATTGCTTCAGGAGTGGACTGCCAGGTCCTTCTCCCATTTTTGCGGTGTTAGGGATTAAACCTGGGTCCTCACAGAGTACAGAGCACCACACTACAACCTGAGCTAAACCCTAGCCCAGCTGGAGAGTAGCTATCTTTAATTAGGATTACCTCACTACTGTTCTTTCCAGAAAAGCTGCTAAATTCCCTACAACTCACAAGTTCAGAGTGAAGCAACAATAGCAATTTTTATTGTAAAAACATAAAACTTGCCATTCTTAATTGCACAGCTCTCTAGTATTCAGCGTGTTCACTTTGTTATGCAACAGATACCTAGAACATTTTCATATTGCAAAAGTGAAACTCTGTACCCACTGAACACCAATTTCCCATTTTCCTCCTTCTAATCCTTGAAAATTACCACTCTACTTTTCCTTTTTATAAGTTCAACTACATTAGATATCTCCCATAAGTGAAATCACGTAGTATTTGTCTTTTGTTTTTAAACTGAGCTGCTTCATTTAGTATAATGTCCTCATGGGTCATCCATGTTGCAGCATATGATAAAATTTCCTTCTTTTTTAAAAGACTGAATAACATTCTATTGTACATATATACAATTTTTTATACATTCATCTGTTGATAGACATTTGAGTTGCTTTCATCTCTTGGCTATTATGAATAATGCTGCAATGGACATAGATATGCAGATACCTCCTTGAGATCTTCTTTGAGTGTTTTTGGATGTATACATAGATGTGAGGTTGGTGGATCATATAGCAATTCAACAACATCTAATTTCAATGTTCTGCCATGGGCTGCCTGGGAAACACAGGAAAAACTCTAAGGTTTCATCTGAGAATTTCCATGCTGCTTAGAACTGCCTGGTTTTGTTCCATCCAGCTCTATCAGGAAATGAGTGCTCCAAGAAGAAACAGGAATTATACAATCGTGGGGGGAATGCTTGCTCTTTTTAAGTCCTCAGCATGCTATATATGATGCAAGCTTTAAGAATGACATACTTCCCAATGCTTTTTTGGCTCAGACCTCTGAGGCATTTCTAGACTTGGCTCTTACAGCTAGAAATCACAAGAATGCCCATCATGCAATTTAAAATATATCGATTCTCACTCCACTTGTCTGCAAACTAAATAATTTGCACAAAAATCTCCCACAGTCTCATCTGTCTTATCAATGGCGGCTTAATAACTGGAAATCATTGAGAAGGTTTCAGTGATTTGGAAAATAATCAAACACAACTTCTTGAACACCAAGCAGCCACATCATATAAAGTTGATTTTGTTTAATAGTGTATTCACAACACTCAATAACT
The DNA here is from genome assembly GCA_007922755.1 of Pedetes capensis. Lineage (NCBI taxonomy): Eukaryota > Metazoa > Chordata > Mammalia > Rodentia > Pedetidae > Pedetes > Pedetes capensis. Next base: position 190,157 of record VMDO01000950.1, on the reverse strand, counting down.
GAACCACTAGGTACTGTGGTGACAGAAATGAAGGTAGATGGATGGGAATTATAGGAAGACAATGGATACCCTGTCTTTAATGTTAATTAGTTGGCCCTTGCCATATATTCCATCTGTCCACATACTGTGACCTCAGCATACATGCTGCATGAAGAAAAGAGAAAGCAAAATATACATTAGGCAATTGTCATCAAATTTGAAAAAAATTGATCCCAAAGACTGATAAGTTTGCAATATTACTTTCCCTCCCTCCTCTTTGAAATTAAATGCATATATAAATTATCATTAAAGAGAAGATATTTCTATTTTGTAACTGTTTTATTCTCTTTTCTGTTAGTTATATTTTACCGGAGAAGCTATAGACAATTACCAGTTAGTTATTGTCCTATCAGAAACGTGGATTGGTGCTTTGGTCCAGGGGTTAGATGTGAAAAAGAGTGCGAGATTTTTGGCTTCTTCAAATGTTAGCTGTGATGCCTGTCTTTGTCACAGCCATAGGCCATTCAAAGCACCTGAATTGTCTTTAACTATTGTACAAGGTATGGGTTTTAAGAATAACCTAGTTTACTCTAGAAAGCCAAACTCTTGAATTCAGGAGACAATCTTAAGTTCTGGCCTGAGTAGGTATCTTGGTCTCAAAGGAAGATAGAAGGTGAACATTTTATTAGTTTGTTTTTCATTTTCTTTATCCTTTTTTTGGTTTGTTTTATATTTATCATTTTTAATTCTTTTTTCCATCTATTTTAGAGAAAAGTTTTTAAAGATAGCTTCAAACATTTTATACAGAAAAACAGACCAAGTGGGAGAATTACAAATCCAAAATATATACCTCCAGAAAACAAGACAAATAAACAACAACAAAAACAAAAACAAAAGTTCTTCAGGGATCAAATGGAACATATGGACATCCATATGGAAGTTTTTTCTATTCCTAAATAGAAGTCCTAAATATGTGTCTTACATTGGCAATGGAGCAAAAAGGCAGTGAAATTTCTGACTTCTTTTCATGCAGAGGACAGAATTGAGTGTCCGTTATACTTCCAAGGAGAAGATTGTATGTGACAGAGTTCAGGCTTTTTGCTTTCCATGTAGCTGGAGGTTAGACCTAATTGGATGAATGTACCTCAGAGTTGCATTTGTATGCTGGGCAAGTGGGGTGGGGTGCTTTTGAGAGACTGGGGAGATAGCTTTACCAGGGCTGCAAAGCCTCTGCTCCCCCTCACCGGCCCCATATAAGGAAAGCTTACTATCATTACTTGAGACCATCATTTTTAAAAAGAGTGCTTGTGTATAAAAGGCAGAAGAGCCAGGTGCTGTGGTGCATACCAGTAATCCCAGCAACTTTGGAGGCTGAGGTGAGAGGACCAGGAGCTTGAGGCCAGAGGCAACCTGTCTCAAAATAAAAAATAAAAGAAGGGGACTAGGGGAGCATCTCAGTGGTGGAACACCCTGGGTTCAATCTCCCAGCATCCCCTGCAAATGGCAGAAGATCATGGTGTCAACAGAAGTCAAGTGCACAGACTCTTGCATGAGGCTGCCTGAGTAAAGATCCTGACTCCACCCCTGTGGGTTCTGAGACAAGCGATCATCATCTCATGCCTCAGTTGCCTTGTCTCTAAAATAAGCAGAACAATAATTCTGTACTCCTGGAGGCTGTCGGGAGGATGAAATGGGTTTCTGTCTGTGATGATCAGCTGAGCTAATTTCTACAGCAGCTGGCCCACATATGCAGCAAGCATGAGCTGTGTGTGCTAGTGGTCAAGGGAGGAATTCTGCTAAGCAACGGGGTAAGGAGGTCTAAAATGTGTAAAGTTTGCTACTGTGTTTTAAGAGCACAGAGTGATGGGCCACTTGTTTAAAACATAAAGAAGTCGGTTGCTTCATTACACCACTTGAGCCTGACGTAGTCTGGGTCCTTTCTTGCCAGAGCCTTACAAATATAAGGAGAAAAAAAGACAAGAATTAAATCTGATCACAAATTTTCATTACCAAAAGACAAGTATTTTTGTTTCTATTAAGGAACAAGGCCTTCAAAGTTCTACCCCAGCCTTATTTTGTAAGACAAATGCACATACACACATAATCACAAGTCACAGAATTTCCCCAGAAAGCTTGGTAAAACAACATTTAAGGTTTCAACTTCATGCCAGGTCAGGAAATAGCCACTGTGCTAAGCATAGAAATGAATGCTATTAGGCACTCTTGGATTGGTATCCGACTCACAGTGACTCTACATACAATAGGCAAAATAGTTGTCAGTTCTTCTCTGTTATTCATAGGGTTTTTGATGGTGGATTGATTTTTAGGAGTGGGTTATGGGGTCCTTCTCCCAAGCCTATAGCACCTGGTGTTCCCAGGCAGTCTCCAATCCAAGTACTAACCAAGTCCCACCCTGTTCAGCTTCCAAGATCTGATGGGATTGGACGCCACAGGATACAGCTGCAGGGAGAAATGAAAGAGGAATATTATATGCAGAAGGGGACTTTTAGGGGGACACTATATAAATAGATAAGATTAAATAATTCCTTTTTTTTTTCTGAAAGTCTAAGGCAAGAAGTGTGAACCATGGTCTCCCGAATTTCAGGCTTGACAAATCCATCTGAAAATAAAGGTAACATGGCAGATACATGGTGGGGGGTTTTGTTGGTATTGTTGTTATTGTTTGTTTTGTTTTGTTTTTTTGGGGGGGATAGGGTTTTCAGCTTTGGTTGGAGTTTTCAAATTATCAGTCACTAAAGTTACTAAGATCCATTGGGCCAGCCACAAATTAAAAAACTGAAGTAGAAGAACAAATGTAGTTTCTTTTTAGGCATTTTTCTGTTATACATGACCACAGATACGTCCACATTTCTGTTTAAATTCCCAGACTATTTTCCAGCTAAAATGCTTTAGCGCCACCCAGGTGTAGACAAAATTTTTATCTTCTCATGTTTTCTGAACAGCACTGATCTGAGTCCCAAACCAAATAATCTTGCCTATATATCATGTGGAAAACACAAAGAAGCCTATTTTTAGCAGAACATGTCCTATCATTCATAGTAATGGAATATTTCTGAATGAGTATTATGCAGAATACAAAGCTGGAAGGTCAGGAGAAAATGCACGTATGTCAGTGGAGGAAACTGATTTCTACAGGGTCTGTCAGACAGCAGGAGGAAAATGAAGGCTGTGCTGCATTGTCGCTGTTGCTCACAGATGTCCCACCCATGTCCCCGTCCCCTAAAGAAGGTCTTTTGGAAAAAAGCTCTTGTCTGCCTGCTTGACCAACTCCTGTGCTGCTGATATTCAGATTAACTATCTGGGTTTTAACCAAGTTTCACATTGGTATCATGGTCCTCATCATCTTCGTCAGAGAGTTGGTAGCTGTGTGCTCATGGACGCAGCCACCTGGCCATGTGTCAGACCTGCACAAACATGTGATATACACACATATGCATGCACACAAAAATCTAAATGCATGTGTTCTGCAATATTCCTGCCTTCCTGTGTTTTATAGGATGTAGTCCAAACCTTTAGGGACTTGGTGAAGCACAACAACTAAGCCCATGAATGTGCAGTGGAAATTCCTTAGCATGGAACTGAACGTCCTCTAGGGTGCTGCATCTTGCTCCTCTATTTTGTTCTCTCCCAGCTACTCTTTCTTCAACAACCCTTCTCCATCCTGCCCCATGCCTCGTGCTCCAGACATGGGAAGGAGACTCTCTCTACCATGCCAAACACACCTCACAACTCTGTCTCTGTTTTTTTCTACCCAAAATTCCCCTTGCACTTATCAAAACTCCATCCTATCCTTGGCACTATCAAAAACCTACAAGGCCCATCTCAAACATGACTCAGTTCTTCAATTCTCCAAATCAGTAGCTGCCTTCTTCCGCTGGGCACTTAAAATTCTCTTTCCACATTTGGCCATTTCACCCCACTCACTCCTCAGCCTCTCACCCTCAGACTCACGGGGTCTCTCATAGTCTGCTCCTGAATATGGAGGGTTCTCAATAAATGCTCGGGACATGAACTAAGTTGAAGGTTGGGGCTATGGGGATAGAAAACACTCCAATCAATAAGAAAACCATTTTAATATAAGTTTTTTTCTAGATCCACGAACACAATTTGTTCCTTTTAGTCCTTAAGAGTTTGAATGCAAATGCGTTATTCATATACACATACCTATGTGAGATATTCGTGGAACCATTCTCTTTCATCCGTGTTATTTGCCTTTGCACAGGATGCTACCATCTGAGAGCTGGAGGATCTGGGTATGAGGTGGGTCCTTGCCCAATCATCTGATCTTAAGCATCTACCTTATTAACAGGTAAACAGAGGCCACAAAGAGTGGGGTCAGTTGAAGGCGGAGCTTGGTGTCTTAATTCCTCATGGGCAGAAATTTTCTCACCATTGCAGCATTTAGTGTAGAGTCCATACCTAGTAAGTGCTTCAGTGTGTTTTGTCCCTACTCTTTCATGGTCTATTCTTCCAATAATTTGTTTTCTACGCCCTTCGTTCCCTCTTTGCTTCTTTCTTTCTTTCCTTCTTTCCTTTGGAGTTACTGTATTGATTTTTTTTGTTACTGTTGGAATGAGATGGCATCCACAAACTACTGGAACAGAGCCACTAGTGTGGTTCCTGGGGCTGGCGGGTATGCTTTCTGTTTTGTGAGCTCATACTGCCCTCTTCTGGTCTCTGGGCAGATTTGAAAACTTTACTCAGATTGCAGCAAAAATGCACAAAGCCTTCCAACATGCAGAGAATGAGTGACAGACTATGGGAAGGAAAATCCTTCCAATTTGAATAATGTCATCCTACAAATGTAAAAATCCTATTCAGTGTTATTTATGTGCTTTTATTAATTTCCAACATTCGTGAATATTCTTAAAATAAAGAATTCTTCACATTGTCTTTCTGTTTTATTTTCCTTTCAGCATAAAGCTTGTAATATATCTACTAAAAGGAGGTTCTGCTATTTTAGTAACTTTTTTCTTGGGTTCTAGCTTCTCTGAGAGATTGGTGGTGGTAGTTTATTTTGTTAGTAAGTGGTATGGAGCCAGGTACAGGCTCTGCAACTCATTACTTAGTAACCAGGACCCAGGAAAAGTCATCTGAACTCTTGGCTTTAGTTACTTCACTAGGATATGGCTCTAGAGATACCTGCCTTGTCCTTCTCACCAAGGACAATGGAAATAGCAAATGAACTATTGTATGTGAAGGCATTTAGAAAACTCTAGAATGCCACACTCATATGAACAATGAGTATTTCTACATAAAAAGATACTTTTAATAAGAAATACGAGGTACTATGGTACCAAATAAAGCCCAGTCTCATCAAAAGACTTGATTTTTAAAAAGTTACAAAGATATTTAGAGCTATATGAATCTAAAAATTTTCTTTGATTCATTACCTGGAACTTTTAAAAATAATATAGAAAATGACATTTTCCTGAGGAATTTTCAGCATAGTCTTAATAAAGGGCATAAAATTTGTCTCACAATCTGGACAATCCTTAGAGCCCAATAATTCTATTTTTTTAACATAGAAATATTTTATCTAATGATATCTTGTCAAGCCTGGCTCTGTCAGTGCTTCTCTGCTATTCATAGGGTTTTCAATGGCTGATTGTTTTGGAATTGCTTCAGGAATGGATTGTCACATTCTTCTTCCATTTTTGCAATGCTGAGAATCAAACCCAGGGTCTCAAAGACCACAGAGCAGCACTCTACCAACTGAGCTAAACTTTTGTTCTGTTGTACATAAGGTTGTTATGAGTCAGACCCGATTCAAAGGCACCTAACAACAACAATGATACAGTCCTTAAGTAGGTTTTGTATCTTTAAAATAATAATAAAGAAGTCACTATTAATTGCACATCTATTATGACCATGCCTGCAGCTGTATTACTGTGATGTCTGATCCCATCAGATCTTGGAAGCTGAGCAGGGTCGGACCTGGTTAGTACTTGGATGGGAAACTGCCTGGGAACACCAGGTACTGTAGGCTTGAGAAAATGACCTGGAAACTTACTCCCCCCAAATAATCAACCATTGAAAATCTTATGAATAGCAGAGAATCACTAATAATACTGTTTTTCCTGTTGTACATAAGGTCGCTATGAGCTGAGCACTGACTTTAGGGCACCCAACAGCAACAACAATTATGACCATATAAAAGGGATTTCACATACATTAGCACATTGTATCCATAGAAAAACTTTGATCTGTTATTTTATCTAACAGGGGAGGGAATGTGGGACTCAGAAAACTTAAGACACTGTCTCAAGATGATGTGACTATTAAATGACAGGATTTAAACTGCAGTTGGCCTGGCTCAACAGCTTATTTAAACAGCATTAGTTTAGTTTATACTCTTTGAAAAAATACTTCCAAAGGAAAAGTGAAATCTGGGAGTTAAGCAATCTCTTGATTTCTTAGGAGCCATCCTACTTCTCTTTGTTTCACTATGCTAAATATACCTGGCTAAGAATTGACATTTAAAATTTCCAAAGTACCAGCCATGTGGCTGTTAGCTAACAGAAATGAGATATTCCTATTAAGTTAACTAAGAAGAAAATATACTCTGTGTAAATTTTAAGGTTAGCTGACATTGTTACATATTTTTGCTTTTAATTTCATTTGAATGACATTAACTTCTCTACAAATGTTTTCAAACATTGGGAATAATTATTTGAAGAGAAATGAAGAGCAAGCCTTGTAAAGGTGGAATAATACTTGAAGAAGTTCAAGTCTTGGGCTGCTTTTTTTATATCACTTAGTAATGTTGTTATTGTTAGGTGCCATCAAGTTGGTGTCCCACTCATAGCGACCCTATGAACAACAGCTGAAACACTATTGTCAGTGCTTCTCTGCCATTCATAGGGTTTTCAATGGCGAATTGCTTTTTGGGAGTGGGTTTCTGGGTCCTTCTCCCAAGCATACAGCATCTGGTATTCCCAGGCGGTCTCCCATCCAAGTACCAACCAGGCCTGACCCTGCTTAGCTTCCGAGATTTGATGGGACAAAATGACACAGTGCTATGGCCACAGGCATCACTTAGTAATATTTTGAACTATATTCTAAATTTCTTGTAAAGAAAATATCAACAATCCTTAGCATAAAACTGATATGATATAATGAAATAGCATAGAAATACAGAAGGTCCCAAAATGTATACACATTTTAAGAAAGGAAAAAACTACTAAAATTGTAATGGTCAGCCTGGTGCAGTGACACATTCCTGTAATCTCAGTGACTCAGGGGGTGGAAGCAGGAGGATGGTAAGTTGGAGGCAGCAAACCTTAGCGAGACCCTGCTTCAGCATAAAAAATATAAAAAAGGGCTGGAGGTACAGTTCAGTGGTAGATCACTTACAAAGCATGTGCAAGGACCTAGGTTCAACCCCCTAGTACTGAAAAAAATGTAATATATTCAATATACACCAATAACAAAAGATGAATACAAGTCATATTTGACTTCAGCAATTACAAGAGGTTACCATAACAGAAGAAGCAGACTTGTTGCTTATGTGAGGCCTCCTGGATCATCCTTTGTCCATATCACACACAGTACTATGCATCTGAAACTTATCATGAGTGCAGTTGTCAGGCAGGTTGGAGGTTCTGCTGCATACTCAAGCCTCCATTGTCATTGTACTTCCACAAGTTCTTGAATTCCCAATACCACTTCAAAGTGTCTTGGGTTCCTTGAATGGAACATCCACCATGCTTCTGCCATTTTCCCTTGACTGTCCTGCCTGTGGCATGGTGGCTCTAGAATTTATTTTGATTACCACCATCTTTTAAGCAAATACCCTACTACACATTGCTACCATAATTTGATTCAACTTCAAAAAGAAATACATAGATAACATCTCTTAAAATGTGTATATGTTTTTGGCACTTCCAATATTAAACAATTTATATGATATATCAGAGACTTCATATGCATTTTCTCACTTTATCTTTACTAAAACCCTCAGGTATAGAAAGTTGTATCCCTAGTTTGGGGAGAAGTGACTTCAGATACCCTGCCTCAAGGCCCTCAGTTAGTTGCAGAAGGACCTGGACATTATAATGCTGTCAGCCAGGCCAAGGATCAGTGGCCCTGTCTGATTTGGAAACCCACTCAGCCCTTCTTTGCCCTCAACAGCCTTCAGCTCACACTCCACCTCACTGCTTCCTGAGAATGGTACTGTGCACTCCAGTCATTAGCTGAGGTTGTGGCATCTGTTAAGTTTGTTGCCCTCCCTGATGCCAGCCTTGCTCCCCTTCATCCTGACTGGGGAGCAGATTCTGCATTTTCCCTTTGCAAATAAACTCTCCTCAAAGTTTCCCATTTCATACACTCAATACTCTCTCCACCCCTCCAGCATACAAAAATATGTAAAAAAAAAACTTGATATTTTGAAAGGAGAGTCTTGAAAAGCTGCACCACTCTAGCAAATAGTTTTGATTGATCACACTCCCACAGCACAGCTTCCCAGGGGGTCTAGATGCTTGCTCCCCAAAATGCAACTGTTAAGCTAAAAGCACTAGCATCACCTGGGATCTTGTTAGAAATGCAAACTGGGGGTCCATAGCTCACCATCTGCAGAGATCCACAAGACATTTGTGCACATGAAAGTTTGGGCAGCACTAGTCCTAATTATCTCTAAGTCTAGAGTAGACGGAATTCTCTGATTTTATATGACCTCAGTGCTTCCTTGTGTGGCCACTGAGTGTAGAAAACATAAAAAGATACTTACCCTGTGAATGAGCAATGTCTAACACGTCCATGTCAGATGACATTTTAATCGACATTCTTCTCTTTGCCAAGGGTTAAGGGGTTAAGGGAAAGCACTATTCACAGAGGTCTGTCATAAACACAGGGAGTGGAAAAAAGATAGTTGGCAGGTCTCAGCAGTGGGTGCTGTCATGATATGGGGCTGAGAAGGTAGGTGGGAGCAGCATACAACAGAATCGCACTTCTGCTGAGGAGAGACGACCACTGGCTTCTGAGAGGAGGAGTAAATTCCTCTCTCCGGATTTACTTGCTACTAGTCTTTTTGATAGTGCTGTTTTAACATAGATACATATAGTTCATTTAAGGTCGTTCTTATGTCCTGTTGCCAACTGATTGTCTGACACACTCGCATACACACACACTCTCCATCATCTATGCAGATATACTTATGTAGATTTTCCATCCAATTTAAATCAGAATTTAAGTTTGCAAAAGACTCATCTTTCAAATTAACGCCTTTATCACCTAATTAAGTTCCTTGTATTTACTTTGCTTCCAATATAGAAATTGTTTTTCATTTCCACTTACAAAGGTATAAAACAATAATAGAAAATAAAGAGAAGAAAAATCATTCTTAATTGTTCTTGATCCCACAAATCAGAGACAGTACCATTAGTGTAAAGATATATATGCTCCCAGAATTTAAAAGTACATACATGTGTACATACATACAAATTAATATTTCAGTATCTACTTATATATCTTTTGTTCTATTTTAATAAAAACAGGTCCATATTCTACTTAATTTTTCATAAGCTAATTTGTTCACTTAACAATAACAAATAGGTCCTTATAAAGGACCTATTTCCTTGCCAATAAGTTGAGAATTATATTTTGAAAGATTCTGCTGTTAAAGCATAAGGTTTAGAAAATATTTTGCCATAGGGTAGTTTTCTGTAGGTAATATTGAAAAGACTACATCTTCATGGCATGTATATGCCCAATACATAACTAGATATGGGGCAATTCCATGGTTTGCAGTACAACAAAGGAGGTATTTGCAATAAAGAGAGTCTGTGAGAGGGAGGGAGCTCTTTCTTGTGTCTCTTATCCTGCCTATGGTTTTAGAGGAAAGTCTAGTGGTGAGAATGAGGGTTTTGAAGTGTTGGGCTTGGGGTTCAGTGAATACTGAGTTCCATTCCTAACCTGGCCAGTTAGTTATTCCAGGCCTGGACAAGGAACTAAACCAAACTTTCTCATTTTTCTTTTTTCTTTTTTTTCTTTTACTTTTTTTCTTTTCTTTCATTTTTCTCTATTTCTTTTTTCTTCTTTTCTTTTTTCTTTTCTTTTCTCCTTTCTTCCATTTTTCTTTTCTTTCTTTCTCTTTCTTTCTCTCTCATTCTCTCTCTCTTGCTCTTTTTTCTCTTTGTCTCTCTCTTCCTTTCTCTCTCTCTTTCTCCCTCTCCCTCTCTCTTTATCTCTCTCTCTTGCCCCCATCTCTCTGTAATTCCAACTACAAAATAAGTACCACTTAACAAAACTGATGGTAAGCCTAAATAAATGCTCTAGTTTCCCTTGTGTCTAGTTATCTACTTTCACCACGGATTTCAGAAGCTGCTTAGCTGACCAATACATTCTGAGACCCTCACTAGCATTGCTATAGATAACATATCTCACTCAGGTCACTAAGGTAATGCCTATTTAAGTTGTTTTTCAAGAATTTGGAGGTAGCCTTCTGTAGCTCAAAAAGTTGAAACCTCCAACCCCTTCACTGTGGGCCTGTATAAGTGTTGGAAGAGGGGGAGTTTCAACATCAGAGGACTGAAAACTCTTCCCTTGGAATACGCTAAGACAGCCACTTTTTGAACCCAGATCCCATAAGAGTCATGAGGTTTGTGCATGCGCAGACTGCTGATTGCTTCCCTTTCCCTCCTCCAGTCACCTTTCCCACACCTCGGACCACCCCGCTTCTTTATCTCATAAACTATCCCTAAGCCCTATTCTTGGGGAGTTGAGTTTGGGATTTGGGGATTGGCATCTCAAGAATAAAGTCTCTTTTGAGAAAAACTCATTGTTTTGGTGATTGGCTTACTGTGGGGTGGACAAAAACATGTCTAAAATTTGCAACACTAACAAAGTTTTTATACCTGCTAGGCTGGGCAATTCATGAACACTAACTCTAAGCCACAAAGCAATTCTCTCAAGATAAGATTGTCTTCATCTTACAGATACCAAGGGCACAGTTCAGCTAAGGAGCAGGGTGGCTAGACTCTCAACCACATTGGCCAATTCTCCCACTTCCCTCTGCATAGTGTTCTCCTTGGCCCAGACTTAGTCACTTTTACCAGTTCACTTTGTAGTAGTTACTACACTGTTCCAATGACTTCTCTCTCTTTCTTTGTCTCCCTTCATGCACTGGTAATGGTGTGTATTGACTGGAACTGCACTCTGTTGTTGTCAGATGCCATCAAGTTGAGTCTGACTCATAGCAACCCTATGTACAACACAATGAAACACTCCCCAACACTGTGCCATGTCTGGCACTATTATCAGTGCTTCTCTGCTGTTCATAGGGTTTTCAATGGCTCATTATTTCGAGAGTGGGCTGCCAGGTCCTTCTCTCCAGCACCTGATATTCCCAAGTGGTCTTCCATTCAGGTACTAACGAGGCCTGATCCTGCTTAGGTTCTGAGATCTGATGAGATCAGATGCCAGGGTGGTATGGCTGTCGATGAGCTGCACTCTAATATTTTCAAGCTAAAGAAATTTGCCTTTAAAAAGTTATAAACCACTCTGCCCTGCCTGAGCTGAATTTATTCCCCTGCCACCCTATTTTCGGAGCAAGTCCCCCAGCACAGGTAAGAATATGCTCTGCCATGGGGCATAGGACAGAGGGGTGTGGGGCTCTATTGCTGAGAATCAACGCCCCCCCCCATACCCACTATTCTTAAGCCAACAGAGACAATACTCCTAGAGCTGGATGGGTGTAATGACTGTTTTATGCCCAAACTCAGGTTCATCCAAACTCGAGCTCTCTTCCTGTGCACTGCACTTATAAGCCTTTTGGGCCAACCAATCAGAATCCGTGACATTTTGATGATGTTTTGGGTTAGCCAATTAGGTGACAATTAGGTGATGGGACCAACCAATCAGATGATATTGGGTGATGATGACTTGGCAAGAAATTGGAGGAGAGACACACCCTAGCTGCATTGGGCAGGGGCCATCTTTGCCTCGACTTCATAGGCCACATGTGCCAACTGCAAGCCATTAGGGGCCATTTTGCTTCTGCCTTGTGGGCTCGAACTGATTGTACTGATGGCAAGCCACTAATGAATCTCAGGCAGGCCTCAGGACTTGAGGTGGGCTAGATAAGCCTGGAGCCAAGCGGACTCAGAATCATGTCTCTTCCCTTCCGCTCTATGCCTCATCCCTACTGAAGGAGAGCTGAAATGATTGAACCTGGATACTGATGTCATTTGGATATTCAGCTGTCTGTTCTTGGTGCATTTCCACCTCCAACTCTGGGCTGCCTGCCTTCCAGCCTCAGTATTTAGGACTTTACTTAAATTGTATCCCAGGAGCCTCATAGGTAGGCTGTCTGGTGGGAATTGCTATTAATCTAATTTGACAGATGAGGGGAGGGAGGGAAGAGCAGGTGATTGACCTGCTCAAGGTCACCTTATAACAAAGTAGTGGAAGGAAGGTTCACACTCAGGGACTCCTGATGCTGAACTGTGCTTGTGTGTGCATATGTGTGCACACAGACACACACACTCATGAGAATGTGTGTACATATGTGTTTGTGTGTGTGTGTGTGTGTGTGTGTAAAACTCAGCATGGCTGAGGGTGGTGGAACACGCCTGCAATCCCAGCATTCAGGAGTGGAAGCAGGAGGATTGCAAGTTCAAAGCCAGCCCCGGCTATATAGTGAGTTCCAGGGCAGCCTTGGCTATGAGATTCTGTCTCAAAATCAAATTCAAACAAACACCCCAAATCCTCAGTATATAATATATAGAGCTATCTATCTACCTTTCAGCAGAACTCTGCCCCTGCAGAGATTGGGATCAGCAGTAGGGACCCTGTGCAAGGCTTTTGTTAGCTTCACTCCCAAAGGAAGGGAGGGAAAAAGGAGCTGCCCTGGCAGCCTGTTCTTGGTGGTCTTGCTCCCCAGGAAGGGTCCTTCTTGGCTACTCCTGGGTGGGATGATTATAACAGTGGCTTAATGGATGGTGGCAGCTGGTCTGGTCTCTGAGGCACAGAGCTGTCCAGGACTTTAAGGATTGGGAGAGGAGGCTGGTTCAGAGTTGCACTGGAGCTATTCTGCAAGGAGCTCTAAGGACGAGCCTGGGCAGGTTGGGCTCCAACAGAGAAGCCATATCCAGTAATAAAAATGTGCATTATACTCTGGGCAGTGCTTCCCTTTAAGTATCTTTGAATTCTTAGTAAAACCATATTTAACATATCCTTGGCTTCTACCACACCATGGGCCATGATAGGTAGTGGCTGTCCCCTGTATGGACTGAGCAGCAAGGCACAGGGCCCTGGCCCCTTCCAGGCCAGTGGGTGTCACCATATGGAGCTGTGGTGACAGAGCTTCATTCTCCCAGCCCCCTAAGATGGAAAGTTCAGCAGGACAGTGTAGCTAGAGGCCAGAGCAAATGAATCTTCACAGATCTTCACAGAGCAAACACCCCTTAGAGAACTCTCACATAGAAGTAGGGATGGCCCATGGCTGGCTAATTTCTTGCCATCAAGCTGGTAAAGATTTATTCTTTCTCTATACACACAGGATGGTAAGGCCAGTGCACATGAGTTTTATCCTGTTAAAAACACACTTGAAAAAGAAATCAAAGGGGCAGGAGGGAAAAAAGAAAAGTACCAAACAAATAGTACTTACTAAAGCTGGACATCTATGCTATGGTCTAGTAACTCTCTTCCTAGATGTTTATCCCACAGAAATGGGTATGTATGATCACCAAAGGACTAAAGTACTTAAAGCAGGGCTTTTTGTAACAGACTCAAACTGGAAACTACCCAATGCACATCAACAATAGAAGGGATAAAGCCATAAGAAAGAGTCATCAACCAGAAGATGATGCAGCAATGACACTAAACAATCTACTGCTACATGCAACAGTATTGAAAAACCTCATAAACATATCATTGAAAAAAGAAGCAAGACACAAAAGTATATAAGCTGTGTGAGTCCATGTATATAAAGTTCAAAAACAGGTCAAACAAATCTAGCTGTGGGGACATGAGAATAGTGCTCACCCTTGTTGAGGGGAGGGGAAGATTTAGAAGAAGGAGGTTGTGGGATTTGGGCTAGGAGTAATGTTTAGCTTGTGGAAGCACTTGGGTGGGAGATTTGTTTCTTTGCATGTAACACAAAGATCATTCTTGTGTATTAAGAAAGGTCTGAGAAAAGTGATTTCATATGTAATTCATTTTGAATTTAGTGTGGAAGAGGTTGACCTGTTCATAAAAGGAGAGAGATTGGAGAGATACCATATTTCCTCTTGATGCTGGAATTTATATCTGACTTGTTAGCTAGCTGTATATTCATAGTTGTGAGCCAAACCTTCACTTAGCTCACAATTATGAGCTTAAAGTGTCAGGAAGGCTACCACCCAGAATGAGCTGAGACTTGAAAAGGATGCAAAACTCAATATTAGGAAAATATGAAGGGAAATTACAAGGAAGGTTTTAAGTTTTATATGAGGAAGAAGAACAAAGAAGCTGTTTGCCCACTGCCTGGGGCAGGTGATGTAATGTTGACAGATATCAGAGAGAAAGCAGAACATCACCCATACAGTAGTTTCTGCAGAGAGGGTTGTTCAGAGAGAGAGGAGAAGTCAATGGAAGCTCAAGATTTGTTGGGATTTTTTTTTTTAATGAAGCTGATCAAAGACGGTCTGGTCTCTGTGGCTGAGGTAAATTAGGGTAAAAATAGAGAAAGATGTTTCTTACTTGCTTAAAATGACTTGGGGACAATCACCGACAGCATGGGAGGTATCCAAAAAAGAAAATAAAAGCATATTACACACTGATTTAGATCCTGCAAACTGTACATCAGCAAGACTTATGCTGATACTAAATAAAATTTGAGGGCAATGTGTCAGAAGCATGGTCATGGTGTTATGACATGATGTTCCTAGGGAGACATGTGATTTCTCAGAGAAAGCACCTGGTTCATTAGAGCAAGACCATCTGGACAGAGTTCATTGCCTTGATTAATGGGTATCGTGAAGAAGTAGGAATGGTAAGTACAGATTTTGGCATGGAATTGACAAAGGGACCTATGACATCCTTACATGAAAAGAGAGAAATACCCATGTTGATGGATATGTCATTGTTTTAACTGACATAGCTCTAACATGATGGCTGGAGTGTTCTGGGTAGAAGTCTCAGTAGTCAGTCTCTGCACTGAGACTCCCTCCTCTTTTGCATTTTCACAGCTACCTAAAGAAATTTATGTGGTGAACAGGTCGGATCCATGAGTACTGATGAAAAGCTGATGTTTGTGGTAGGAAGGAGGATATACTAATACTGAGAGGGAGTATTTAGTCTAATACAATTAGAATACTCAAATTGTTTTGATGATCTAGGGTGATGGACCTAATCTACTCTATCAAAGCCTCAATTTTCTCACCTGTAAAATGGGGATAATGATATTATCTGTCCTGTATGGTTCCTGTAGTACTCCAATACATAATGGATTTAAAAGCAATGCATTCAATTCCATGCTCACAGCCCATAGTTAATGCTCAGCTACTGTTTCTTTGATACTGCTAATAAAACATTTATAAGCAATAAATAGCACAAAACACTAAAAAAACTCCTCTGGACTTAAATCCAAAAACCAACTCCACATATATAAAACCTGGAACATGTAATTTAATAGAAATTGATAGGACTAATACATAGGTGTTTGGGTTGACCTTAAACTTAGTGTGTATCTCTCATTAAAATCCTGTATCTGCCTAAACTGAATTTTAGTGTCTAGAACACAGAAGATAGATATTCCCTTTGGCTTATTTGAAGCTCTCTCTGTACTGGGGTTCTGAGTTCAGAGCTGGGACCACACCTTCAGAGGCGCTTAGCCCAAGCAACAAGTTAGGATTACCTGGTGATGACTATACTATCTCTGAGTCACACAGCCTAAAACACCTGCCTCAGGATTCTGGCCACTGCTTTAAATAAAATATTGACCATTAGGAGATATGTCTTTAGAGACCCAGGCAGTACTGTGACAGGATTTGAAGCTTAGACAGTTAAAAATGATTGAACAAATATCCAAGGTTTATTTAACAGGTAGAGAGATGTCATCAAACAATTGAAGGGCTGTGATGTAGAAGGCTAAGATTTATTTTTGCCATTCCAAGAGTGTAAAACTTATATCACTGTATGAGTTTGTCAGGAAATAGATATTTGTTGAATATAAGAATAATAGTCTAAACAATTAAATTTGCTGGAAAACTAAATGAGTCACTTTGGGAAATAAGTTTTCATGATTGCTGGCATACAATGTTTTCATATTATTTTTCAGGGGTATTATAGAGGATGTCATATCCATAAAAGAAAATGTTACATTTCAATTAATTAATACATTTATGATTTTATAAAAATTCTATTCATTTTGCTCATAAAATTAATCACATTCACTAAGCAGTCTGAGTCAGATATTGGTAATTTTAAAAGATCCTTGAGGTACCTTACTACCTCCAAGCAATATTCTGGCTCTTGACTCCAGTTTCTGCTGAGAATCCCAGTAATAAGGGTGTTGTACTGTTATCCAGGGGTTTGTGGAAAACAATCCGTTATTATCTGTTACTATAACAAAATACTGAAGCCTGGGTAATGTATAAAGAAAAAACATTTATGTGGCTCATCTGTTTAATTTTCTGATGAGGCCCCCTTGGGCTGTATCACAATATGGCAGAGAAGCAGAAAGTAGAACAGCCCCTAAGCAGAACAGATAACATCGTGAGACATTTCTTAAAACAACTTAGTATCACAGGAACTAACTAGAGTCCTCTGAGAACATTAATCTCTTTCTAAGTGACTTTCCCAATGACCGAGATACTTCCCACTAGGATCCACCTTTTAAAGGTTCTACCACCTTTCAACATCACCTCACAGGGGCCCAAGCTTCTAGTACACGAACCTTTGGGAAATACACTCCAATCATATACAAATCATAGGAATGAACTCCATGCAGAGTGTGCCTGAAGAGACTTCAGATACCATTAAGTAGCCAAGACTCAGAGATTCAGAAAACAATAACAGAATGAAATGCAGAATCCCATAATTTTCTTTGATTTTTCAACTATTCCAATCACGGACAGGCAGACTGAATCCTATTAAAGGTACTCCACAAAAAAGGTCTTCTTTATATCACAAAATATTTTTCATCCTCAGCCCATTACTCTTTGATTTGAAAACAGTCAATTCAATTGAATTCCAGTGAAATAACAGAATTTGGATAGTCTCTTGGAGGTTATGACAATAGAGGATTAAATTTGTGTCCTAGGGCTCAAAGTCTCAGAACATCATCTGTATACTCCACTCCTTTCTGTTCCTGTTTTTGATGTGTTGCTCATTCTGAATATGAATAAAATTTCTGTGCTAATAGGTCTACATTGCTGTAGGTAAATGATTGTTCCTTCATCAAAAAGGAAGAAAAGTATCTTGGCAAAGAAAGGGACTTTTATTTCATGCAGTTTACTCATTGGTGATCAGAGGGGGAGACCTATCACATTAATTCTGCAAAATTCCAACCTATCTCTTTGTTTCACCATCAAAGACTGAGAGGAGAATGGCTTTTGCTTTTACCTTTGTGATAAGTCCCAAAATAATTTGTTCTTACATTTATGAAAAAGTTTTTTAGCCAGTAATTAACTCAAATAATGGGGAAAACCTATGTTCCAAATAGATTACACAATGCCTTTGTTTATCCATGTGTTTTCTTCCATTCCACACAATTTTCAAAAGAATTGACTGTTTTTGATCAATCTGGCATGCTGTCAAAAGGTATGAAGGTACACCTTCAGCATATGATTTGGGTTACATCATTTTAAGTCAAAATATGTCCAGAGTAGAGTTTTTAGACCTAGAACATTCTGAGTATTTAAAAAAATGTCTGTTGAATTAGTGAATAATTCTCTTAACACAATGATTAAAAAATTAATACATTTGTTCATGTGATTCACTTTATTCTAGGAGAATGCTACAGTTTTGTAACATGTTTTTAGTTGCCTTCTCAATATCCTTTCTCTCATTTCCTAATTGCCAACAAAATCCCAATTTTGTTTAGGGGAGGTGTGTGCCCAGATAAATAGATTGGCCACTAGGTGGAGCCAGTAGATATGTTTCTAGCCAATGAGAAGAAGGCCAATCTGCTGGAAACTTCCAGAAAGGCTTGTGGATTTTTTATTTAAAGGGAATGGATACAGTGCCATCAGTCCCAACAAGGGTCATTTTGGGAAGCTGGGGAAAAGCCAAGAGGACTGCAAAGATTGGCTCTTACTTGGAAGATTTACTATTTAGAAAAAACAAGTCACAATATACATGATACAAGCAGTATGCTCATATGTAGTTTCCGGTAGGCCCAAAGCATACTATTTGTTTGTTGTTATTGTTAGGTGCTACTGAATCAGGTCCAACTCATAGCCATTCTACGTACAACAGAACAAAACATTGCCTGATGCTGTGCCAGGTACACGATCTTATTTATATTTAAACCCATTGGTGCAGACACTGTGTTAATCCATCTAGCTGAGGGTTTTCCTTTTTGTTGTTGTTGTTGGCCTGCTACTTTCCCAAACATGATGTCCTTCTCCAGGGATTGGTCGGTCCTGACAATATGTCCAAAATACGTAAGGTGCAGTCTAGCCATCCTTGCTTCTAAGGAGCATTCTGGTTGCACTTCTTCTAGGACACATCTGTTCTTCTGGCAGTCCATGGTATATTCAATATTTATCTCCAGCACCAAAATTCAAAGCCATCAATTTTTCTTCCATCTCCCTTGTTCAATGTCCAGCTTTCACAACCATATAATGCAACTGAAAATACTGTGGCATGAGACAGGTGCACCTTTGTCTTCAATGTGATATCTTTACTTTTCAATACTTTAGAGAGATCTTTTGCCACAGCTTTTCCCAATGCAATGGGTTTGGCTCAGCTGGTAGAGTGACATCTTTCCCAAGGACCTTGGTTCGATCCCCAGCCCCACAAGTATGAGAGAATGGGCCTGGCAACCCACTCCTTATTGACACAGTGCCTGTCAGCCTCACAGCACCTATTTGTTTAGAGACAGGTAACTGAGAAGTTGATGGCGAAATCATGTATTCAGGTAAATAAAAGAAGTGCATGCTGTCTTTATATGATGACTGAGAAATAAGAGGTATTTTTAGAGTTTTAACTCCTACTCTGAGAGATTGTGGAAAAGAAAGAACCCAGGGAAGGGCAACACTTAAGGGATAGCTAATAAATGAAAACAACAACAACAAATACATGCCTCCATTCTACACAATTAGTGACTCTATCTGCAAATATTAGTTCAAGCCTAAAAATGAGACTAAATTCGTGAAAAAGAAATAGTAAAAATCAAAGGTACTTTACATCTCTGCTGTATTCAGTTAGCATCGGAGGAGATGAATATTTACCTGGCAGTGAAAATTGTACCTGGATTTTTTCCAGTTGACTCAACATTTCTATTTCTATTGATTTCCTTTCTGGTCATTCTATGATCTCTTAGTAGAAACCTAAAAAAAATTTTTTTTGATGTTGTGTTGATTCTCTTAAAATTGAACATTTTTTGTAAAGGTTTTATAGTAAGTATTTTAGACTTTGTGGCCACAAGGAAGGTCTCTATTGCTACTATTCTCCTTTACCATTGTAGTGAGAAAGAAGCTCTAAACACATAAATCATTAAGTGTGGCTTTTTGATAAAATTTTATTTATAAAATTTTGGGCAGAAGGTTGGCCTTGGCCTTTGGATCATGTTTATCAGCTCTGCTCTGAAGCAGCATAGACATGAAGTTCTAGCTCTCGACGTTTGATTAACCTCAGTCCATCCTTCCCTGATCTTTGCATATATGAAGTGGGTATACTAGGATAACTTTCATCAGACTCCAGAAGAGACAACAGATAGGTTAGAAAAATAAAACATATTCATAGATAAAGGAAGAAATAGGAAAGTAAAATATGATTTGTTTTTTGTGGTACTTGGGGATTGAACACACAGGGCTCTGCATACTTTTGCAAGTGTTCTGCCACTACGCTGCACTTCACTCCCAGTCCATTTAAAATTTTTTTATATTTTTTAAAAATTTTATTTATTTTTTATTTTTATTTTTAATTTTTAATTTTTTTTTTGCAGTACTAGGCGTTGAACCCAGGGCCTCGCACTTGCGTGCTTTGCAAGTGCTGGATCACTGAGCTGCACCCCCAGCCCTTTTTTTTTTCCTTTGCTTTTTGAGACAGGGTCTCGCTAAGTTACACAGACTTCCTCTGGTCCTGAACTTGCGATCCTCCTGGCTCAGGTTCCCAAGCCTCTGGGATTACAGGAGTGTGCCACCACACCCGACCGAAATTTTTTTATTTTGATACAGAGTCTTATTAAGTTACACAGGTGGCTTCTGGCCTCAAACTCATGATCATCTTGCCTCTGCCTCCTGACTCACTGGGACTACAGGTGTACACTACTACACTCAGCTCAAAACATGAAATTTTAGTATAGTGAGTTCATAAACTGAAACATATGTATAAGATACAAATCCCTTTTATATCGTTTATAATCTTTTAATGCATGTGAGAATCAACGACACTTGATTCCTAAAATTTTCAAGTTGGAAAGAAACTGACTCAGTAGGGATCATACATCTATTGACAGCCCAGCAGGGCATTCAGAATCCTAACTGGGTTGTTTAATTCACAGACACTACTGGCTTGGCTTGCAAAAGAATAACACATTTCTAAATGTATACACAGAAAAAGGAGATATTTTGAAATATAGAAAAATTTTAGTACCTTTACAGAAAATATTTACGTAAAATTAAGGCATGATGTTACTGTTAGCAAATTTTGCTTTGATTTTTTTCTTTTGTATTCTAGGAGATTTTATAGATCAAATGTACACACGGATTGTCCAGAGGTTCCAGTCTCTCATTAGGCAGAGCTCACTAGCTTTTGGTACATTAAATGCTTCTTTCAGGACGGAATTGAAGCCTAGAGATGTAAGCAGGTTTGAGCTATTGGTCTCAGATGCAAAGGCCAGTGAAATTCTATCTCCACCTGGTCTCCCAGAGTATAGGAATGAGGGAATATACATGGGTGGCTGATGGATGAAAGGCAAAAAGAAGAAAATGGCCACCAAATTTCTAGGAAGGGAAAAAACAATGCAATTGTTTACTTTCTTCCAGCTAAAAAGCTAAAGAAAGGCAAATTTATGCCATTTCCAGCTTCTAAACTTAGCATGCCTGTCCAAAGTTCTCAGCCTTCAGGGCTACATACATCCCATTCATGTTAACATTTATATTACTGCCCTCTTTTGGACAGAAACAGAATTTCATTTTAGTACCTTGTTTTTCTTGTGGGCCAATTTAAGTAAATCAGAAAGGTTTGATCTGAACTCTAATCCCAAAGAGGTCTCAACCACTTATGCAAAGCCAAAATTCTTACCACCACCACCACAACAAATGCAAAGCCAAATTTCTTGAGAACTACACTTTTTCCCATATTAGCAATGGATAACATTGAGGGTCATTGTAAAACCCTCGACATTCGCTGTAGAGTCATAGTGACCCTATGTACAACAGATGAAACACTCCCCAACACTGTGCCATGCTGCCACTATTGTTAGTGTTTCTCTGCTAGTCATAGGGTTTTCAAAGCCTGATTGCTTTTGGGAGTGGGCTGTTATGGTTCTTCTGCCAAGCCTACAGCACTTGGGTGTTCCCAGGCAGTCTCCCATCTAAGTACTAACCAGGTGGGACCCTGCTTAGTGTCCGAGCTCTGACAAGATCCAACACTACCAGGCTACAGCTGTCGGCACTTTATGTAATAGGTGGATACAAAAACAGCACTAAGGCAGTGATTTCCACGCTTTCTGGTTTGGGTAGTATTCAAACAAAACCTTGAATGAGCAACTTAATTTAACGCCAGTGCTCATTTTGGCTTCTACAGCAGTCTTTGAAGCCTTTCCACAGAAACAAAGCAGTCAACAAAGGCTAATTTGAAAAAAAGACACTGTTAAAGGGTCCGTATGTTTAAAGAAACATTAAGGGTCCCAGTGTTTAAAGACACCTTAAAGTTCCCTTTATACATTTCTTTCTCTGACTAAAACTGCTTTGTTATGAATTGTCTTCCAAAACATTAATGTTTTTTGTTTCCCAAAACTAGGGTGCCAATTTCGTTATTTTCATAGACAAAAATTCTGCCAAATTTCTGCAACTAAGTGAGCCATATATTGTCAGTATATAGTATTATCATCATCAAAGGAAATGAGAACATTCTGGAATGTGTAGAAGTTAGAGGAATATATACTTGTTCACATAAGGTAGTCTCTGGGGCTGTCTTCTAACATGTCCATGAGGTGTCCATTCATTACTTATTTGGTGATACAGCCCCTTGCCACCATTACAGGCTTAAAAATTAAATTATTTAATTGTTTATCAATAGTGGATCTAGCTCATGGGGGAAGATCTACTATAAGCAAGAATCAAAATGTTACAAAAGTTAAAAGAATTAATTTATAATGAGATATATCACCACTACACAGTACATTTTCTACACTGGATATGCCAGGTGTCCTGGCCCGTCAGCCTAAGACCCACAGCAACGTAACTGAAGTCTGAAATATCAACTCTATCAAGCAATTTCCAAAGAAAAGAAGAAAGGAGTCACATAGGACATGAGGGATGGGTGGAATTGAAGTGAAAATTAAATGAAACAGAGCTTTTATAGGCTTAAGGCAAAACATAGCTGTGGGTGAAGCCTCAATATCAACTCTAGACCATGACGTGGACTTTGGGTTCTGTTTCCTTGGAAACCACAAAGTCTCCACTGATGAGGAATATTGTGTCTAGATACTCCTACTCAAAGATCTCCACAGGGGGCAGAAGTTGGGATTGCTTCACCATGTCAAAGTGACTGATATCCTCAGGCAGGAACGGAATGCTTCCTTCATCTTGATACAATTTCAAACATCAAAGTTTTTCATGGTCTATGATAGTAGAGAAAGATGTTTCTGTTAAAATCGGTGGACCACAAACTGAAAATTACCCATGAGGCTTAAATGTAGGCTAGCTCAATTGGTAGAGTGCCACTCTGCAGTCTCTGAGGTTCTGAGTTCGATTCCAAGCACTGCAAAAATGGGAGAAGGTCATGGCAAGCCACTCCCAAGGCAATCCCGAAACAATCTGCCAATGAAAACCCTATGAGGGTCGATATGAGTCAGACATGACTCTATGGCACCTAACAACAACAACAACAATTAGCTTTTGCCTGCAGCCGTAGCCCTGTGGCTCTGATCCCGTCAGATCTCAGAAGCTAACCAGGGTCGGGCCTGGTTAGTACTTGGATGGGAGACCACCTGGGAATACCAGGTGCTGTAGGCTTGGGAGATGGACCAGGCAACCCACTCCCAAAAATCAATCTGCCATTGAAAACCCTATGAACAGCAGAAAAGCACTGAAAATAGTATTTCCCCTATTGTATGTAGGGTCTCTATGAGTCTTATACTGACTCGATGGCACCTAACAACAACAACAACAAATTAGCTTTTATTGTATTTTCCCCCAGCATGCAATGGGAAGCTGAGGCCAAGATACATCAGCCCTTTATGGCTGATGAGGGCAGGTTTTTATAGATAGTTGGGGGTTAGGGAAGGATTGGGAGAGCTGTTATCAGCCGAAGTGGCTATGATAGTATTTTACAACAGGGTGAAGGAGGAGGTCTCAGGTGCCTTGTGGTCTAGTTTCTAGCTTGCTCAGTGAACTTTCTTGATCTTGTCTTCCTATAGATAGGGGCTGAGTGGCAGGGAAGGATCATCCATTGGGCACAGGCTGTGCCTAATTGCAGAAAGGAGAGCTCAACAACAAATGTGTTAACCTATGACAAAATATATTAGCCCTGAACTTATAGGAACTTTTATCATTCCAACACCTAGAAGTTTCTCCATGAATAAGAAAGCAATAATCCCTCAAAGAAGAGGATAGTAGTATACCTTATAGCTGTGGCATTCATTGGGAGAAATACTGTTTCCCACAAAATTTACTATTGTTTATCATGTCTGTTACCCCAACTTGATGTATGTCTAGATGTCTGTTTCCTTTCTCAGAAGATGGCAAGTGACTACCCACGTTGTTGGGATTTTTAAATTGTACCCCATAACTAGGGTCCCTCATATTAGCATGAGGGACTGACCTTTAGGTGACCTCGGGTCCACATTCCACTCTCACTCCTACTCCTCCCATCGAGTGAGAAAAGATGGCCCCTGACCAGCCTGACCCAGCCTCAACCACCTCAACTTTGATTGGCTAGCCCTAATACACCAGTTAAATAACTGCCCCTACCTGGCAGGTATGACAGTTTACCTGCTGTACCTGTCAGGAATGTGCCCTGATTGGCTATCCCCAGTACACACCCCCCTCCAGGAGCTGATATAAGCAAGCTCCCGGACCCCACTTTACCCCACTGCCATTCTCCATACTTCACCTGCTGTCTGGACCCCATCACCTCCATCCAGTGCTCCCCAATCCTGCAGAAGATCTCCAAGCAAGCCAATGCACCAAGACCAGGGGCCCCGAAGCACCAAAGGCTACAAGCAAGCCAATTCCTCCCAATTCCTCCCACACTTGGGAAGGAGGGAGGCAGAGAAGGTGAGCTGCAAGAGTCAAGACCACCGGACCTCCAGCCCAGTGGAACACCAACTGCCTCTAGCTGTGTCTTTAAGGCTAAGCTGTACCACCAGTGAGCCCGCAGCATTCTGTGCTGCAGGCTTAGAGCTAGCACTTGACAGGGGCTGCTTGATGGTTGCACCCCACTTGGGGAGAAACCCCATAAACTTTCCCTTTCCTGTTTCCTGCAGAAGGTCTCCCAAGGTCCTTCTTTGGCACCTCCCACCACTACACCAACCCAGTCCAGTGGGTCCCTGATACCCACTCAGTGTCAGGGTAAGGCTCTGACCTCTGTCTGGTCTGAGCTGAACCCCGACACCAAGTTAGTTGGCTGTGCTTGGAGACAGGCCACCAGAGTAAGCTCATTGGTGTTCTCAATGATTAAGACTCTCAGACTAGGATCGGCAGCCACACTCACCTCATATTGTTCTTGACTCTTCCTCCCCTTGTATTCTTCCCTCATTCCTTAGGTCTTTCCTTATTTTCCCTTGTGGAGGGGGGTGAGTGTGAGTGGGGACAAAAAGCACTCTTTCAAGATATTCTTTCTTTATGTGCAAATATTTATTGCTTCATGGTCCATTTTGTGTTGGCTTCATAGTTTAATTCCGAGAGGGCAATAAGGGTCATAGATTATTTTCAAATTATTGAAGGAGACATCTCATAGTTTAACCTAAAATATAGCTGACAAAGGGATTATCATTTTGGCTGAAGTCATGCTTTGGTTGAACTATAATTATAGAAAGTACTGAAGGTTCAACACTTTCATTTTGGAAGTGGAAAAGAAAATGGAAGACCAGAGAGACATCATAATCAGCATCAAATCTCAAGCAGGTTACAGAGCCTGACCTGATATGGGAAAGGTTTGTTTGTTCCTGGTGCTGAGTTTTGTCACCAGAGCCCTGGGAGCTGGTCAGCATGTGTATGGGAATCATAACCAACAAGCATTGGCATTGGGTCTGAGTAATTCCTTGGAGTACTGGATTTCCAGCTTGTCTGTTGTTAGCTTGAAGGTACCTAGCCAAAGATCTGTCTTCTTCCTCCACTGAACAAAAATAAAATACTGAAAACAACTTCTGAGGAAACTTGACTGTCTCATATCTACTTAGTAACATGATAGTTTGTTTATTGTGGGTTTACACTGTGCCAGACTAGTGAAAATGAAAATGATGTTTTCAGCCCTGTAGCTCTTTTTTTTTTCAAAAAGGAAGATGCTTATATATACACATTTTTCTTTTTAAAAATATATGGGTGCTAATAAATGACTGTTGATTAACTTTCAAATCAAAGGGTTTCCTTGATGTAGTTTCTGCATACTTTTATGAATTTTCCAAATGAGGAGGAGCTGAAATCCCCAGGGCAATTTCTCTCCATGGATAAGCAGGATAAGCCTGGACTTCCCAAGTGATGTCACAGTGAGAACTTGATAACCAAGAATGTTAAGACTAAGCCAGCATTTCAAGAAATCATCTACAAAAGCACATGTGAGATCTTAATGACATGTCCAATTGAAATAATGCAGTGCTGCTTTTGATAAACACATAAAATTACATAATGAAAATGAATTATAAAAATGCTTTGCTATAGGGCGTTCAAATGTCCTGGAGAGAACCCTGTAGGAATTTCAAATTATGTTTCTAAGCACCAAAAAACAAGTTGCACAACAATCTGGATACTAAAATCCTAGCTTGGTTAAAAAAGAAGAAGAAAAGAAAATGAAGAAGAAAAAAAAAATGGACCTGTGACTGGTTGGGCATATGTATAAAAAAAATTTAACCATCAGAAATATCTGGAAGAAGATTCATCACTGTTAGATGTAATTACCTTTTCAACTATATAAGGGTGAAGACAGGAGATTTTCATTTTTTACCTCATGGCCTTTTCTGTTTACATGTGCTATAATTGCCATTACTATATTTATGATTTCCTGCAGCCATACCATTGTGGCATCTGATCCTGTCTTATCTTGGAAGCTAAACAGGGTTCGGCCTCGTTAGTACCTGGATGGGAGACCACCTGGGAACACCAGGTGCTATAGGCTTGGGAGAAGGACACAGCAACTCACTCCAAAAAACAGTCTTTGAAAACCTTATGAATAGCGGAGAAGCATGACAATAGTTTTTCACGTGTTGTACGTAGGGTTGCTATGAGTTGGACACCAACTCTGTGGCACCTAACAACAACAACAACAACAACAGCAGCAGCAGCAGCAGCAGCAGCAGCAGCAGCAGCAGCAGCAACTATACTTATAATTTAAAAATTCATTGAGAAAAAAACTGTCCAAGAGAGCTTTTTTTCACATATCTCACTTGATTTATAATTTCCTTAGGTGTATCATTAACATTACCAGAAACATTAACATCATTTGTTTTTAATTTCAATATCTATGTCTTGGTAAAGCTCTTGCTGATACATTAAGATGTAAAAGAACTGAATACTATAATATATAATATTAATATTATATGATATACACAATAGTAGGGATATGAATATTACAGGCTCTAAAGTTTTCAGAAGTTTATTTACAAACTCATTCATTTAATAAATGTTTAAGTACCTTTTATGCATAATGCTCTGAGATAGATGTTAGGAGCGAACATGAAAAAGTTACTGTCCTCACTCTTAAAGAGCTTGCATTCTGTTGGAGTGGACCAGATAACAGGAAAGAATTGACTCACCATGAGAAGTGGCATAATAGATATGTCTCACAGGGCAGTGGGGATTCCTAGCCTGTGGGAATGATGACAAGGAAGCTTCCTGGGAGCTGACTTCAACTTGAACTTGAAGGACAGAAAGTTTCCCAGGCAGAGCACATGAGTAAGAACATTCCAGGCAAAGTAAACAGCATGAATGAAGGACCAGATACATGGAAGTTTCTCGCACAGAATGGGATAGATGACAAGGGTGAAAAACAGTTGAAAGTATCAAATAGCTTACAAAAACCTCAATTCCCCTGTGAAATGCTCAAAAATCATTGAGTTGCTTCTCCAGTAACTGTGCTTAAATTATATGACACCTTCCCACCTGGACATATTAAATTAAAACAGATATACTCTTCTATAATAATATTTTAGATATATTTACACATGAGTTTTAGTAAAATATGAAAGAAAAGTGAATTGAATTATCATTGTGCATGCCAATGCTTCCAGTTGAAGTTTCAACAATGTTTAGATGAATAATAAAATAATAACATACATTCATGAATTTTTATATACTAATCTTATAAATCATTCAAAAGCAACTGCAGCAGTATATAGACAGGGAACGTGAGAAAACCTAGCCAGATTCAGAAGAGGGCATGGAACTAGGGACATCATTGCTGATGTCAGATGGATATTAGGCGAAAGCAGAGAATACCAAAAAGATGTCTATCTGTTTTATTGAGTATGCAAAGGCATTTGACTGTGTAGATTACAACAATTTGTGGACAACACTGTGAAGAATGGAAATACTAGAGCATTAATTGTACTTTTAAGGAATCTGTACATGGACCAGAAGGCAGTCACTTGATAAGAACAGGGAAACACTGTCTGGTTTAAAGTCAAGAAAGGTGTGCATTAGGGGTGTGTTCTTTCACTGTACGCCTTCAATCTCTATGCAGAGTAAGGTATCTGAGAAGCTGAACTTTATGAAGAAGAATGCAGCATCATGATTGGAGGAAGACTCACTAACAATCTGAGTTATTCAGATGACAAAATTCTACTTGCTGAAGTTGAAGAGAATTTGAAACCTTTACTGATGAATGTCAAAGAACGCAGTCCTCAGTATGGATTGTGCCTCATCATCAAGAAAACAAAAATCCTTACAACTGGATAGATAGGTGAGCAACTTCATGATAAATGGACAGAAAATTGAGGTTGTCCAAGATTTTGCTTCACTTGGTTCTATAATCAACACTTGTAGAAACAGCAGTCAAAAAATCAAAAAATGCATTGCACTGGGAAAATGTTGTTGCAAAAGACCTCTTTAAAATGTTGAAAAGTACAGATGTCACATTGAAGACAAAGGTGCGCCTGACTCATGCCACAGTATTTTCAGTTGCATGAAATGGTTATGAAAGCTGGGCATTGAATAAGGGAGACAGGAGAAGAATTGATGCTTTTGAATTATGGTGCTGGAGACATCTGTTGAATATACCGGGGACTGCCAAAAAACCAACAGATCTGTCCTAGAAGAAGTGCAACCAGAGTCCTCCTTGGAAGCAAGGATGGCTAAACTGCATCTTACATATTTTGGACACGTAGTCAGGAGAGACCAATCCCTAGAGAAAGACATCATGTTTGGGAGAGTGGCAGGTCAGCAAAACAAAAAAACAAAAAAACAAAAACAAAAAAAAAAAAAAGAAAGAAAGAAAGAAAGAAAAGAAAACCCTCCACTAGATGGATTGATCTGCAATAATGGGCTTAAACATAAAAAGGACCCTGCACCTGGCACAGAATCGGGGAGTGTTTCCTTCCTTTGTACATAGGGTCACTATGAGTCAGATTTCACTTCATGGAACCTAATAACAACAACAATCTTATAAAATAAATTTTTATTTTCTTCTATTTTAGTCAAATTAATAATTATGTTGTTATGATTCAAATTTCCATATAGCTTACATTGTATCAATAGTGATGCCTAATTAGACAATGTTGTGTGTGAGTCATTATAGTTCTTACATTTTTAAAGTTTCAGTTTGGATCAACTTTACTCTCCTGAGGCATCAATGGGAATTATCTATAGAATTCTTAAAGCAATACTTAGTTTCAGAATGAATAATGAAATTTACATGCAATGGCTTAATCATGGACTATAGCCCATTTGTAATGGGCTATAGATAATAAATTATGATGATCATAGAATTTATTATGCTGCCTTGTTGTTGGATGTCACTGAGAATCTATTGTAAGTTATTTAAGTTTGGATATGTAGTCAGGAGGGACCAATCCCTGGACAAGAATATCATGTTTGGGAGAGTGGCAGATAAATAACAACAAAAAAAGGAAAACCCTCAACTAGATGGATTGATACAATGTCTGCAAAAAATGGGTTTAAACATAAAAAAGATCATGTGCTTGGCACAGAATCGAGGAGTATTTCATTCCGTACATACTGCACATAGGGTCGCAATGAGTCAGACCTGACTTGATGGCACCTAACAACAACAACAACAACAACAACAAAATTTTAGATGTGACTATCACAAAACTTTCTTGGTTGCTTACATCAATATCCATAAAGTACTTCTTGTTTTTCTTCTTTCAAAAATTTAATGTCAGCTGGGTGCTGTAGCATATGCCCGTAATCCCAGCAACTCAGGAAGCAGAGGCAGAAGGGTCACAAGTTCGAGGCCAGAGGCAGCCTGTGTAATTTAGTAAGACCTTCACTAAAAAATAAAAAATAAAAAATTGGTGTTACAATATCATAAAAATGAGATTATTGGTACCATATCTCTTCATTGTAAGAGTATATCTGAACCCCAAATGTGTTCAGAAATTAATCTCTAATAGAAATTACTTTAGAAATTATGGGTACCCAAACCCTCTCCTTCACAGATATGCAAATTTTCTCATTTCCTTTTTCTTTATTGGAAAGCCACTTTTGTTATTTCCCTGCACTTCTTTCAACCTAGAAAAGTAATCTACTTTCTCTAAAAATTTTAAGAATATACTTTAAATTCTTCTAAAAGAGAATCAAAAGCAATCTGTGAATTTCTTGTAAGCTTTCACTAACAATGTTAGGAAAACATAACAGTTCACACCAAATAATGAAATATAAGGTTAATTCATTTTCTGTCAGCAATTTTTTCTTTACTTGGAGTCTTCTGCAATTTTGCTTTCTCATTTTATTTTATTTCACAAATCTTGCTTAAATGATATCGAATTGCTATAACATCATTTAACCTGCAGTCTATTTGTATGTCTGATTATAGTGATATTTTTTGGAGAGATCTAGAAAACAAAGCCTCATACAGTCCAAATGTGTCTGCTTTGTGCTCCAGTCTATGGAACAACATGTAGAGCTTTTGTTGCACCAAGAACTACATGGAAGACCTCAGTGATAAAGACACTGCATATGTTCAGTAACAAATTTATTTTTTTAAATGAGTGTGGCATCTGAAGTACCTTGTGAAGTGTAGGGCTAGGGACAGAGGTCAGCCTTGCTGGAGTCTGTGGGAAATGTTGGGTTTTTCTTCTCAAATTTTTGGAATTCAGAGCTAAGGCTTGTTGGTAGCTAAGGCATGTTTAGTGCAGAGGAATGGAACTTCCCTGTGTGGAAGTTCCTGGAACTTCCAAAGGCTAGGGGAGGGCTTGCTTCTTCCATGTATTTCATAAGGTATGTTAATACCTTTTTAATAAATCCCCTTTGTGTGTGTAAATTGGCCTGTTTGTTTTCTGTTACATATAGCCTGAGGGCTCTGTAATAATGTGTTGGTCTGCTGTGAGAAGAAAAGAGATGAAGCTGGATTGTCAGTTGGACCTAGATCAAAGGTGACACCAACATCTTCATGCCAAGGGGAAGGAAACAACTCATAAAACACATTGTCTCTTTTGGCTCTGAGATTGCCTGGAGGTCACTTTTTATGTCTTTCTACTGTTTCATGCCTGATTATATGATGTCTTCGGCTGAGCAGGGTTTTTCCTCATGGTAGCTATCATTAGGCATTGGCTGAGGGAATAAGAACTGCAATTGTCTCCTTTTACTCACCTGCCAGGCTCTCTCACCTCTGGCTATAGTGAGAATATTTGGATTCTGAAGACCTGTCTATTCCCAACCCCCATGTGTCTATCAGCTTGTCATGCTATGGGGGGTTATGTGTTGCTGTGATGCTGAAAGCTATGCCGTGCTATGCTGTGAATACAATAAAGAATTCTTTGATGTTCTCGTGAGTTCATTTATTCTTTAAAATTTGGGTTATTATTCCTGTTGAGAAAGTTGTTGTACAGTACTTGGAATATAATATAGGTTCATCAATAAATCTGTTTGAATTGTAGTAAAGAATTGGCATGGATCTTCTGCACATCATCCCCAGGTACTGAACATAATTCATGTTATTAGGGAGACATGAGGAGTGCAGGTAGTTGGGTCCAGCGCACAGATCCAGAATCTGGCAACAAAATGTTGGTCCTTGTGTTCAGCATATAAATTAATTTATACTCAACACAGAAGTTATAGTAGAGAGTACAAACAAGATTTAAAGATAGTATATCTTTAAGGAATAATTACTGAGAAAACAGAGGGACTTGAAGAAGCTTAGGTAAATCTGGAAAGGAACTTGAAAAAACTTGGATTCCCTGGGTGAATCAGCAGAAGGATATTTCTTTTTCTCAGGGGAAGGTAGGGCTGGGGTTTAGCTCAGTCAGTAGAGTACTGCTCTGGACTCCCTGATGCCCTGGGGTTCAATCCCCAGGACTGCAAAAATGGGAGAAGGACCTGGTAGCCCACTCTCTAAACAATCAGCCATAAAAACCTTATGAATTGCAGATAAGCACAACATAGTTTCAGGCATGGCACAGTGTTGGGGAGTGTTTCCTTCTGTTGTACATAGGGTTACTGTGAGTCATACCAGAGTCAAGGGCACCTAATAACAACAAGAAGAAGGTAAACCCAAAAGGAATAGAAGAGTTAAGCAGGCTTCTAGAAAGGGAAATATTCCTTGGATAGACAGAAAAGATGGTGGCCTAAGAGAAAAGAGAGGCAGAGGCATGCACATGGTTGTTGGGGAGAGAAGAGCAAAGGGCGAGGAGCAGAGAGAAAGGAGGAGAGGAAGAAGAGAAAGGAAAAGAGAGAGCAGGTACATGTTCCCTCTAGTTTTACTCAAACTAGTGTGACTTCAGCCCTAGGTGCTCACATCTGGTTGTTAAGTATAATGTGAGCCTAGGGTCTTTGTACTGTAAAATGGTTCAATGGCTTAGATTAGGGTGTGGGACCCATTAGAAAATGTCCTTCCAACATCCTAAGAAATGCACATGACTTCATCCAACATGGCTGAAACACAGGTTGTTGTTGTTTTTGTTGTTAGGTGCCGTCAAGTCGGTATCCAACTCATAGCGACCCTCATAGGGTTTTCAATGGCTGGCTGTTTCGGGATTGACTTGGGAGTGGATTGCCAGGTCCTTCTCCCATTTTTGCGGTGCTGGGAATTGAACTCAGGACCTCAGAGACTGCAGCGCAGCACTCTACCCACTGAGCTAAATCCACAGGAGCCATTTTTAATCCCTTTTCCTCCATATTGCTTGTTAGTGGCTATCTCATTACCTAACAATTATATTACACCTAAAGAAGTTACTATGTCAAAAAAGTTGAGGTGTTACAGCTGCATCTGTCTCTAAATAGTGCTAATAATGCTGTGGATTGTACACCTGAGGGCCTCATACAATGCAAGTGGACCCAATTTAGGGTCTTGGAGCCCTGATGGAAAGGGGATTTGGGTTCTTGCCAACGTTCTCTAAATCCATCTGTATAGAAAACACTGTTGATGACTAAATAAATACATGTACAGTCATGCATTACTTAACAACAGGAACATGTTCTGAGAAATGCATTGTTGGGCAATTTTGTCACTGTGTGAACATCACAGAGTGTACTTACACACCTAGATGGTATAGCTTACTACACACCTATGTATACAGATGCACCAACCACTCCCACATTATGGAATGCATACTAATTCATAAATCATTGAAACTATCCATACCACCCAGCAGTAAATTTAACATTATAGTTGGGTTCAACCTTTTCTTTGAACATCACTAACAACATTTTTGCTCTGATTGTGATCATCATGGTGCAGAGAGAAGCACTTCTTTGTCTAGTCTTCAAGCTCAGTCAATAGACGTTTTCCATATCTGATATAGGCTCTTCTCTAAATTTGTTGGTATCACTGTCTTCAATGAAGCAAATCCTTTAACAATTGCTGTCACTTTGTTCATGTTTTTTAAAGGTCATAACTGTGGTAGGCTGGGACATACCTGACTGGCAAGCAATGTTCATCAGTGATTTTACACCTTGGTAATTTGTCAGCTTGTTGTACTGTTGTACTTGTGTACTTGTTGTACTACTGTGATGCCAAAAGCAGGACCACCCATAGTACACAGGTTTCAGCAGAACGCCCAGACTAAGGTAGACTTGGAGAAGGACCTGGACCCACCTCTGAAATAATTAGCCATTGAAAACCCTATGAATAACAGAGAAGCACTGTCAAATATAGTCCCAGAAAATGTGCCCCTGAGGCTGGGAGGAATTCAAAAGATGACTCAGGAAAAGTTGCCTCTTCGAAGTAGTTGATTTAATGATGGGAATGGAGTAAAGCCCCTGGGACCTCCATTTGCTGATGTGGCAGAACTCAAAATGAGAAGAATCACAGTGGTTGCAACAATGGGCTCAAACATAAAAAGATTATGTGCATGGCACAGTGTCGAGTAGTGTATAGTTCTGTACATATAGGGTCACTGTGAGTCAGACTCAACTCCATGACACCTAACAAGGACAAAGCCCTTAGTTTTAATTTTTTTTCCTGCTTAATCACTCAAGGTGGCCTCTTATTAGCAACATTAGCAGGGGATTTTGTATGCATAGGGGCCATAATGAACAAAACAAAATGAGATCAAATCAAGCACATGAGATAATGACACAATAAAAAGATATGGTAACACCATATGTATGAGGCTGTTGCTGGCCACCATCAAGTATGTGGTCCATTATTGACAAAATTTTATTATGCAGTGCACAGACTGTACTTTGTACTGTGTTTTAAATGTATGCAAGTGCATGGTACTAACTACAGTTTAATTTGTCTAAAAGATTTATGGAGTTCTGGTACTTTCAAATATTATGGACTTTGTTTATCACTAAATAACTTATAGTTCAGCTAGCACAGAGGGGTCAGCCCGCTGAAATAAATTGAGAGCCACTGAAATGAATTTGAAAGACAGAAGAATATATTTCCCTCTGGCTCTGTCAGTCCTTAAAGCAAACTCCAATGTTTGATGCCACTAGGATAATATTTATTGGGCATATACTGCATATTCTATTAAAAAACTCATAATTTTGACTTTTGAGAGACCTTGATCAGGCCCTAGACTGAAACTTATTTCTACTTATAAGGCCTATTAAGTTATATTTTTGATATTAAAAATTTAGTATCACTGAAATAGAAGATTTTAAAGAACTTAAGAAAAACTATGTTTAGTGCTGATTACATTAATTAGAAACAACATGCAGTTAATAAACTAATTATACATCATTTCATTGATGATATATATTCTATTAGGAAGTATTTTTGTTCACCAGGTTGTCAAATGCATTACCTAAAATGTATAATGCAAAAATACTTTGTAAACTTCAAAGAATTAAAAACATTGAGATTACATAGTATAAGCAATGAAATTAATTATACTTCAAAATATATATCAAGTACAAAAATCAATGGCTTTCATATATACAGAAAATAGCCAGTTAAAAAATAGAGTGGAAGAAAGCTTTCCATTTATAAAAATATTGTTGTTGTTGTTAGGTGCCATCGAGTCGGTATCCGACTCATAGCGACCCTCATAGGGTTTTCAATGGCTGACAGTTTCGGGATTGCCTTGGGAGTGGATTGCCAGGTCCTTCTCCCATTTTTGCGGTGCTGGGAATTGAACTCGGGACCTCAGAGACTGCAGCACAGCGCTCTACCAACTGAGCTAAATCCCAGCCCATAAAAATATTAAGAAAGATAAAATATTTACAAATAAACTTAAGAAAGAAATGTTTAAAACCTAAATGAAGAAAATTATATACATTCTTGAAAGATACAAAAGTAGAGTGAACAAATGGAAAGATCCTGGGTTATTGGTTAAAATATCTTAATGGTGGCTGGATGTCAGTTCTCTGTAAGACAATTTATAAATTTAATGAAATTTCAAGAAAACAATAACTTCACCCTGGAAATAGACAGATTAACATTAAAGTTCATGTGGAAAACAAAAAATACCAGAAGAACATTGAAAAGGAACAGATAGGGCTTGGAGTGTGGGGTAGTGTAGGGTGGCGGAACAGAGAGACTAACCCTAGCCAATAATAAGATATTTTAAAGTCTCTGCCTTGAAAACAGTGTGATATTAGTACATGAAAGGATGAACTAATAAGGCCAGAAATAGATGCAATTGCATATGCAAATCTAGAATATAATAAAAGTCTTTGGAATACAAATGGACTTTCTAATAAACAGTGGGGAACCTGGAGAGACACTGAGAGAAAAGTAAAATTATTTCCACTTCTCACATGTATGAAAGTCAGCTACTAATGCATGAGATGTCTCAATGTAAGTTACTCAAGGACCAGAAGAACACAAGAATGAATTCCTCTAAAATTTGAGTGTATGTAGAAGATTTTGAATTACAATTCATCATCCAGATGCAGAAAAAAATGCTTGATAAATGTGACTACAAAAAATTTAATGGCAAGCATCATAAGCAATGTTAGAAGACAAATGACAAATTAGGTGAAAATAACTGAGGTATTTATCACAGGTAAGAGGCTAATATCCATAACACAGAAAGAACTTCTAAATTTAAGGAAACACTGAAAATATTGTTTTAAGTAGGCAAAAGACATGATCCATTTCCCACAGATATGAAAATCAACATGATCCTTAAATATAGGAAAAGATGTAAAATTTCATTCATAAAGTTAAAATTGAAATCACAGAGATGTGACTTCTCACCCCTCAGTTTGGCAAATATTCAAAAACTTGATAACACACTCTGTTGACAAGACTGTAAGGAAATGTGCACTCTCATACCCTGCAATGGGAGTGCATAATGGTACACCGCCATGAAAGGAAATTTGTCCATATCTAACAAAACCACATAGACATTTACTCTTCAACATAGTAGTCCTCCTTCTAGGAATTTATTCTGAAGATTTACCTTCAAAATTTGAAAATAGGCATGTACAAGCTTCTTAACTGTAGTATTCCTTGTTGTTGTTGTTGTTAGGTGCCATCAAGTTGGGTACAACTCATAGCAACCCTATGTACAACAGAATGAAATACTCCCCAATTCTGTGCCAGGTGCAAGGTCTTTTTTATGTTTAAGCCCATTGTTGTAGGCACTGTATCAATCCATCTAGTTGAGTGTGTTCCTTTTTTTGTTGACCTTCCACTCTCCCAAACATGATATCCTTCTCCAGGGATTGCTCCCTCCTGAATACATGTCCAAACTATGTAAGACACAGTCTAGCCATCCTTGCTTCCAAGGAGCACTCTGGCTGCACTTCTTCTAGGACAGATCTGTTGGGTTTTTTTTGGCAGTTCATGGTATATTCAATATTCATGTCCAGCATCATAATTCAAAAGCATCAATTCTTTTCCTATCTCCCTTATTCAATGTCCAGCTTTCAAAACCACAGGAGGTAAATGAAAATAACATGGCATGAGTCAGGTGCTTCTTTGTCTTCAATGTGACATCTGTACTTTTCAACATTTTAAAGAGATCTTTTGCAACATTTTCCCAGTGCAATACATCTTTTGAATCCTTGACTGCCACTTTCACAGGTGTTGATTATAGAAACAAGTAAAGCAAAATCTTAGACAACCTCAATTTTCTCTTCACTTATCATGAAGTTTCATACTAACTCAGTTGCAAGGATTTTGGTTTTCTTGATGTTGAGGCACAATCCATATTTAAGGCTGTGTTCTTTGATCTTCATCAATAGAGGTTGCAAATCCTCTTCACTTTCAAAAAGCAGAGTGGTGGCATCTGCATAATGCAGGTTGTCAA
The DNA here is from genome assembly GCA_007922755.1 of Pedetes capensis. Lineage (NCBI taxonomy): Eukaryota > Metazoa > Chordata > Mammalia > Rodentia > Pedetidae > Pedetes > Pedetes capensis. The sequence goes on along the minus strand of VMDO01000950.1, from coordinate 152,800 downwards.
TGAGTCTTCCTCCAATCATGATGTTGTGTTCTTCTTCATAAAGTCCAGCTTCTTGAATTATTTGCTCAGCACAGAGATTGAAGAGGTATGGTGAAAGGATACAGCCCTGATGCACACCTATCTCTACTTTAAACCAAGCAGTATTTTCTTGTTCTTTTTGAATGACTGCCTCCTGGTCCATGTACTAATTCTTCACGAGTACAATTAATTGCTCTGGTAATCCCATTCTTCACAATATTCTCCATAATTTGTTATGATCCATACAGCCAAATGTCTTTGCATAGTCAATGAAACATAGACATCTTTCTGGTATGCTTTTCTTTTGGCTAATATCCATCCGACATCAGCAATGATGTCCCTGGTGCCATGCCCTCTTCTGTATCTGGCTTTATATTTTCTGGCATTTCCCTATCTACATATGCTAAAGTTGCTTTTGAATGATCTTTAGCAAAATTTTACTTGCATATGATCTTAATGACATTGTTCGATTATTTCTACATTTGGTAGGTTCTCCTTTCTTGTGAAAAGACACAAATAAGGATCTCTTCCAATTAGTTGGCCTGGTAGCCGTTTCCCAAACATCTGTTTGTTGAAACATCTGTGTGGGTATTCCATCAATTTCTGGAACCTTGTGTTTCACCAATTTCTTCAAGGCAGCTTCCACTTCGTCCTTTAGAACTATTGGTTCCTGATCATATTCAACCTCTTGAAATGGTTGGTCATCTACCAATTCTTCTCGGTATAAGGACTCTGTATATTCCTTCCATCTTATTTTGATGTTTCTTGTGTTGCTTAATATTTTCCCTGTAGAATCCTTCACTATTGCCACTCAAAGCTTGAATTTTTCTTCAATTCCTTAAGCTTGAGAAAAACAGAGTGTGTTCTTCCCTTTTGGTTACCTACTTCCAGCTCTTTGCACATATCATTATAATACTTGATTTTGTCTTCTCAAACTGCCCTTTGTAATCTTCTGTTTAGTTCTTTAACTTTATCATGTTTTCCTTTTACTTTAGCTGCTTGGCATTCAAGGGCAAGTTTCAGAGTCTCTTTTGACTTGCAATTTGGTCTTTTTTTTATTTCCTGTCTTTTTAATAACCTTTTGCTTTCCTCATGCATGCTATCTTTGATGTCATGCTATAACTCATCTGGCATTCAATCATTAGTGTCTAATGCACCCAACTTGTTTTTGAGGTGTTCACTGAACTCAGGTGAGATATACTCAAGATTATACTTTGGCTCTTCTACACTTTTCTAATTTTCTTCAGTTTCAGTTTGAACCTGCATATGAGCAGTTGATGGTCTAATCCACAATCATTATCTGGTTTTATTCTGACTTTTAATATTGAGCTTTTCCATCTTCTCTTTCCACAAATGTAGTCAGTTTGGTTCCTGTTATGTTCCATCTTGTGAATTCCATGTGTATGGTCACCATTTGTGTTGGTAAAAAATGTATTTGTAAGGAAAAGGTTCATCTCACAAAATTCTATGATGCAATCTCCAGTATTATTTCTGTCACTAAGCCATATTTTCCAACTACTGAGATTTATTCTTTGTTTCCAACTTCTGCATTCCATACACCAGTAATTATCAATACATCCTGATTGCATGTTCTATTTCAGATTGCAGAAGCTGTAAAAACCTTCCCTATTGTCATCTGTGGCCTTCATGGTGGGTGCATAAATTTGGATGATAGTCATATTAAATGAACTTCCTTGTAAGCATATGGATATTATTCTATCACTGACAACATTATACATCAGGAAAGATTTTGAGATGTCTTTTTTGATGATGAATGCAACTCCATTTCTATTTAATCTGTCATTCCCTGCATAGTAGACCATATGATTATTGTTATTGTTGTTAGGTGCCCTTGAGTCAGTGTCTTACTCATAGTGAATGTCAATGCTCATGCACTCCATTTTCCTTTTGATAATTTCTAATTTTCCCAGGTTCATATTATGTGCATTTCATATTCCAGTTATTAATGTATGTTTGTAGTTGTTCCTTCTCATTTTGAGACATGCCACATCAGCAAATAGAGGTCCCTGGGTCTTTACTCCATTCACATCTTTAGGGTAGACTCTATTTTCAGGAGGCAACTCTTCCCCAGTCGTCTTTTGAGCGCTTTCCAACCTCAGGAGCTCATTTTCTGACACTATATCTGTCAGTGTTTCTCTGCTATTCATAGGGTTTTCAATGGTTAATTGTTTCAGGAGTGGGTTCGCAATGTCCTTCTCCCTAGTGTGTCTTAGTCTGGAAGCTCATGTGTCTTTCAGTTTGCCATACTGTGGGGGCTTGTGCACTGCTGTGATCCTGAAAGCTATGCCACCAGTATTACAGATAACAGCAAGGTCACCCATGGTAGACAGGTTTCAGCTAAACTTCTAGACTAAGACAGCATTCTTTATAATAGAAAAATATTGGGCCATCTAAATGCCTTTGAGTACATCATTATATAGCTATAAAATATAAGATCTCTGCAAACTCCAGGAGATATTGTTTTAAAAAGCTATACAATGTGTCCAAAATATGCTACCATTTGAACAAGCAAGAAGGATAAATAAGAAAACATATTAATCTGTTTATTTTTAGAAAAAGAAACACAGGAAGAATAAACGAGGAAAAAATGAAACTGCTTACCTACAAAAGGTTAAGGGAACCAAATAGAAGTGATTGGAGACGCAGTGACTTTACTGAGTATATGTTTGGGAATATATATAACTATCTTGAAAGGGGGCTTAGGGGGTAAAGAATTAATTTAAGTAAATTTAAACATAATACTTTAATAATACATTCTTGCTCTTGGGATAAAAGAATTTTAAAACTGTAAGTACATATTAATTTCTTTTTAATCTGAGGTACATAGTGATTTGGGTGTTGTTGTGTTGTTGTTAGGTGCTGGCGAGTCGGTATCCGACTCATAGAGACCCTCATAGGGTTTTCAATGGCTGACTGTTTCGGGATTGCCTTGAGAGTGGATTGCCATGTCCTTCTCCCATTTTTGCGGTGCTGGGAATTGAACTCGGGACCTCAGAGACTGCAGCGTGGCACTCTACTAGCTGAGCTAAATCCTAGCCCATGATTTGGGTGTAGTGTTTCTAAAACTTTGTTATAGGATGGGGAACATGAGTCAGTATCTTGATGTTGGTAGCCATAATTCTTATTGTAAAAGAAGGGAGATTCAAAGATGGAGTGGGGTGAGGCAATGAGGAAAGTTGTACAGTGGGTTTGATTGAAGATATCAGTATAACTTCAGAATTTTTATCACATCTAGAGACAACTCCTTGTGTGAGTATGTGTTGTTTTCATCTTTATGTATATGTACATTTTTTCCCAGTTCTGCCCTCTGCAAAGGCCTAGAGGTGAAAACAATCCAATAGCAATGAATGTACCTAGTGCTCAGATCTTGGTTTCTAAACATCATTGCCATGAGAAGGAAACATAGGTCCTTGACAACAGGCAAGAGCAAGATAAGTCTAGAATACCTTGCTGAACCAGAAAATAAAATATTTTTTAAAAACTTATGGGAGCATAGTAAAGCACATAGGAACAAGCTTAAAGGGTCTCCAACTTGCCAATCTGGGACAATTTAAGCATAAAAGGAATAATGACAGGAATGGATTATAAACCCATTTAATAAAATTAGAATATATAAATCCACATTAAAAATAGTAGATGAGAGAGGAAAGAAGGTAGAAGGGGGGGGATGGGGGAAGGGAACAAAGCAGGAGGGGAAACGGAGAGAGAAAGAAAGAGAGAAATTCCCAAATGTGGAGAACGTGGGTAGAGATGGAAAAATAATACTGTATATTCTTGATTCCAGGCCTGCAGCCGTAGCCCTGTGGAATTGGATCCCGTCAGATCTAGGAAGCTAAGCAGGGTCAGTCCTGGTTAGTACCTGGATGGAAGACCACCAGGAACACCAGGTGCTGTAGGCTTGGGAGAAGGACCTGGCAACCCCCTCCCAAAAATCAATCTGCCATTGAAAACCCTATGAACAGAAGAGAAGCCCTGATAATAGTGTTTTCCCTGTTGTACAGAGGGTCGCTATGAGTTGGATACCGATTCGATGGCACCTAACAACAACAACATTCTTAATTCTAATTCATACTCTTTGAAGAATTTTAGAGGGCTACAAAATCAAATGCAGATTAGAATTTTGATCACGTGATCAAAATTACAACCATGGAGGAATGGCAATGGCTATTTTATGCTGGGGATACCCAAGAGGACACACCTCATTCTTGTACAATATCCTGGCTAGGGAAACATCAGTGAACCTAAATGGAGAAACATTCCAGAAAATCACTGGCTTTTGTCATGAAAGGCAATGACAAGACTAAGAAACTTGTTCAGTATTAAATGTCCTGAATTTGATAACTATGCTGTAGTTACCTAAGAAAATGCATTTTGTCTTAGGAACTACTTAGGAATTACTAAGAAGTAAAGGAATTATAAAGAGACAATCCCACAAGTAGTTCAGAAAAAGTGAGAAATACAGACGTGCAAAAAGATAAAGACAGAATGGTAAAGATAAATGTGATAAAAATGTTTGAAGCTTAGGAATTGAGATAAAGCATACATGGAAATTTTGTGTATTATTCTTGTCATTTTCTGATAACTTTGCAATTATTATAAGATAAAAGTTCCAAAACATATTATTAAAAGATTTTATTACTTCAGGCTGTTCTTCAACCAATTAGTTTGATTTAATAAGAAATGATTCTAATCTGTTGAGTAGTTTCCTGGAGGTCTGTGAAAAATTCCTGTAATGACATCTATATATTTTCTGTGAGTGGATAACATACCAGAACATCTGCTACGAGATTCTACTGAGACTTCTGACATTTATAAATTGGAGGGAGTATGTTTGGGAAGAAAAGCAGAAGTTTCCTACTACTTAAGTGTAGAACGAAACAGAACTCATAACCTTTGTATTTCAGAGCTGATCAAATAGAAATGTCAATGGGGAAATCCAAATAAACTTTAATTCCCATCATGACTAAGTAGCATAAAGGCTTAAAATATAGTGACCTAGAACTGACCTAAGGGAGAAATCACAGTCAAGTCATGATCTTTCACTTCCAGGATTCTTGGTAAGGTGGATGCAGCAATTCATAATTCTCAGCATTTACAATAAAATGCAAACCTAGATCTCTACATATGTTCTACTCTCAGAAAAATGTTGTTGTTGTTAGGTGCCATTGAGTCGTGTCTGACTCATAGCAACCGTTATAGGATTTTCAATGGCTGATTGTTTTGGGATTGCCTCTGGAGTGGATTGCCATGTCCTTCTCCCATCTCAGACAAATAGGCAATATGAAAGCAAGTTATTTCTCAGGACTATATGATAATTATATATTTTTTAAAAAATCATTCAGATAGAGAAATAATTTACTAGTATATGCATGATCATATTAAATGTGCCAGAAATTAAAAATCTAGTATATTCGTTGTTGTTGCTATTGTTAGGAGCTGTCAAGTTGGTGTCTGATTCATAGCGACCCTATGTCCAACAGGCAAAACACTATTGTCAGTGCTTCTCTGCTTTTCATAGGGTTTTCATTGGCAGATTGTTTTTTGGGAGTTGGTTGCCAGGTTCTTCTCCCAAGCCTAGTGTTCCCAGGTGGTCTCCCATCCAAGTACTAACCAGGCCTGACCCTGCTTAGCTTCCAAGGTCTGATGGGATCGAATGCCACATTGGTACCCCTGCAGGCAGTATACTCATTACTGTCCTTGAATTTCTTAGCTCTGGAAAGTAGCATAATTCTTCCAAAGATATTTTCATGAACTAAAAGAAGGAATCAATATTAATTTCTTTCAAACTTGCTTAATCTTTCAGTGGAAAAGTAGGCAAGTTTTCATTTGAAAAATACAGAAATCCCAGAAGGTGTCTGGCCCAAGTGCTCACCCATTGTCAGTATCCTACTCTTAGCATTGTCCCTGCCCTGCTGCTACTTTAATGTACAGCACAATTCACACTAAAAAAGAAGTCACTGGATGATGAGTCAATTCGTTGCAAAGGAATATAAATTCAGCTCTGAAAATATGTATGTGTGTCTCTGTGTGTGTGTGTGTGTGTGTGTGTTGTTGTTGTTGTTGTTGTTGTTGTTGTTGTTGTTAGGTACCATCAAGCCAGGTCCAACTCATAGTGACCTTATGTACAACAGAACAAAACACTTCCTAACACAATGCCGTGTCTGCACTGTGTCAGTGATTGTCTGCTATTCATAGGGTTTTCAATGGCTGATTGTTTCAGGATTGTTTCAGGTTGGGTTGCCAGGTTCTTCTCCTATTTTTGTGGTGGTAGGGATTGAACCCAGGGTCTCAGAGCACACACAGCAGCACTCTACCAACTGAGTTAAACCCAAGCCTTTCCATGTTGTTGTTGTTAGTTGCCGTCGAGTCGGTATCCGACTCATAGCGACCCTCATAGGGTTTTCAATGGCAGAGGGTTTTGGGATTGCCTTGGGAGTGGATTGCCAGGTCCTTCTCCCATTTTTGCAGTGCTGGGAATTGAACTCAGGACCTCAGAGACTGCAGCGCAGCACTCTACCAACTGAGCTAAATCCCAGCATATATATATATATATATATATATATATATATATATATATATATATACACATACATATACATATATATATATATATATGCACACATACATACACATATGGTTGATTTTAATGGCTGATTGTTTCAGGATTATTTTGTGGAGTGGATTGCCACATCCTTCTTCTATTCTTACAGTGCTGGTGATCAAGCAAAGATCCTCAGAGAGTGCAAAACAGGCTCTCTATTAACTGAGATAAGCGCCATCCCTATATGTATATATACGTATATATGTATATATACATATTTTTTGTTGTTGTTGTCATTTGTTTGTTTTTGAGGGAGGGTCTTCCTATATAGCCTAGGCTGGTTTTGAGCTTGCAATCCTCCTGCCTTGGCCTCCTGAGTTCTGGCAATATAATCAAGTACTACCACACCTGGATTTCAGCCCTTATATTTTTTGTTTTATGATTTTGAGCAAATCACTTATCTTCAGGGGGCTCAATTTCTTCATAAAATAGAATTTACCAAGAAAGGTAAGCAGAACAGAGATGGACTAGAAAATGCATGATTTTGAGAATGGTTAAGTGGAGAGATATTGCATAGACTTGGGATTTGGACTGGTTTATAATAGCTGATTTTCCATTGTGATGAAGGAGAGTGAGACTTAGCTTATGTGTCTCAAAAGATAGAATGAAACCTAATGGATGGAAGTGACAGGAAGTAGAAAGAAAATAAAGTTTAACATACATACATAGACTTTATTAACAACTGAGCTGTGCTACATGAATGGATTATATCATGGGTCACTAATGGGGTCAAAGGGAACTCTGGATGATTCTTGATATCCAAAGTCAGGCACCATGCAACAGATTGCCCTTCTAGATTATCAAAACACCCAACTCTAAGTCAATGTGATTCTTTGTTTAACTTAATCTAAGATTAAATTAGTCTGTTTAAGAAATTGATTTATGTTAAGCTTGAGATCAAGCTTCAGACCTTTTTCACAATAATGCTTACCAATTCTGACTTCCCCGACTCTGTACTTGTACAACAAGTTCTTTCTCTGGGTGATGTAAATGTGGAAAGACTTAGATAATTGTTAAGTACTGAATAGACAAATTATACAGCATACAACAGTGAGTCAGTAACTACTTATGTTAAACTGGTCAAACATTTTAACTCTTGATATATCTAATCTCAGTTTGTATACCCTTTTAGGGGGTCTTTCAAAACTACTTCTATACTGGCATATAATTTAGAATTCCTCATACTGTTATTTTTAAGCATCTCACTTTGTATTCTCTACATGGTTAGGCTCTGTTTTAACAAGGCCAAGGTAATTTCAATTACTCAACTTTTGGTGAACTTGCACTGCTGAGCATGGATCAGCCTCATCAAATTGACAACTATTTATTGAGGATCTAATCAACCTTATATTTTTCTTGGTGCAATGGGGAATACAAAGGAGAAAAAGCCATCATTTCAAACAATGTGTAATCTACATGAGGGTGTATGTGCGTAACTCATAATGCAAGCATGGTAGGTTATAAGAGTGAAGTGAGTGGAGGAGATAACAAGTAAGCTTTTATGCAGGAATTGAAAAGATGTCATCAATTGGGATGATATGATCAGAAAATTTTTTTATGAAAGTTGTAAGAGCTTGAAGGATGTTCAGATAATGATCAAACCTCACTTTGGTTTTTCTTTTACTTTCTCTTTCTATTGTCAACAACAGGATATTTATTATAAGAATAGAGATGTGCTTCAAGAATTCCAAGAAAGCAAAGGCAGCCAGACCTTTGGAAGCAATCATAACAAGGCTGGGAAAGCTCCAGGTCTTCCCTTCCAGTATCCTCCTTTGCTTCACTTGAGCCACCTTCTTTATGCTCTCTCTCCCTCTACATAGGTTTTTTTCTGCTTCTTTGATACATGGTGAGGCAGTCCACAGCTATGTTATGATTTTAGCCATCTGAAGAGAGAGAATCCCAGCTTAAAATTTTGGGGGGAATAGGAAGGTGAAGCTGTTGTTCAAGATAAATAACTTAAGAAATGCAATATAGAAACATTTGTCAAAAGAAAAAGAATTTGAGGTCTCAGTTCACCACTCAATCTTCCCCCAAACATTTCTCAGAGACTGTTTTCTATCTGCCTGTCTTTCTTAGATTTTTTTGTAGCAATGTTTTGAGACATTGCTATGGCAGTATGCACACGGAGCGAAGTATCCATTATTTACATTTGCATCTGCCTTCATCTATTAACAGATAATCAAGAATTGACTACACTATTTCTCCACCAAGGGTCCATTCAGATGATAAAATATTATTGCACTATTCTCCCAAGTGATTGATCACACTGATGAATCAAATTAGTCATTTTAGTCTAAATCTTTGGTTACAAAGATAGAGAACACTTGCTTTAGATTGTTTGTGAGGAAAGAAAGTAAGATGGTTCCTTGGGGGGAAAAGTTCTAAGAAATGAATCAAGTACTTTTATTATAATGTATAAGAATGCTTAGAGTTGGTTTGTACAGATCAATATCTAATCAAGATCCAACTATTTCATTTGGTGGTTAAACTTTTAAGTCTCTGATAAGCCCATTGTTCCCCTTATCTCCTATCCAATTCTTATTATATCTTGCCAAGGAAATCAAGTCACAAAAGTTTTTAAGGATGGTAATGACTTAATACCTATGAGTTTAGGAAGGAATATTGTGGCCAGAGTAATGAATGCATTGGAAGGAACATAAAACTAAAGGATGGGAGGTTCCCTTCAAGTAAAGATTGCTATATTGTGGCAAGAGATTATAGTAGATTGGATCAGATACTTAGAGTAGGAAATGGAGAGAGGAATTCATCTTAGATTCTGTCCAAGGGACATCTTCAAACTCTAAAGATGTTTCAAATACTAAAGAGTATTATAGCAATTACCTAAGGTGTATGGTAATCTAATAAGTGAAAGTCATATTAAATAACCTTTTACTCAGATATTTAGGCAGTATCATTATGTAGTGATCTCTCCATCTTAAGTGGGGCTCAAGAATAAAACTGGATGGGCAGCCATTAGGAATGCTGTGACCTTAAGGCAAGAATCTATTATCTCCTGCTCTTGATGAATAAGTAATTTTCCAACCTGTATCTGAAGAGTAAGAATGAGAGCTTGGTGAGGCAGCTTATTTTGGGGCTGAACAGCTATAATTCTTAGAATGTTTCTCCTGACAATTATCTCAAAATATATCTTACTGGCCTTGTTGTGCCTTCTTAAACTACATAGAAGAAACTCCATTCCTCATTATGTTCTCTTCTCTAAGACAAATCTTTACAGTTTAACTGTTTCTGATTTCCCATCCCTATTCCTCTTCTCTGGTCATGCTACCAATTATCTGTCTTTCTGGAATTTGTACCCAGAACTGAACACTCTTTTTCAGGTGCCCTCTAACCTGAACAGAACAGAAAGGCTATTTAGCTGTGTTGATCCAAATGATGTATTTCATTAGTGCAATCAAAGGTATGGTCAAGGTTTTAGGAGTTTCTACATATTCTGGACTCATTTTGATTTAACAAAAGCCCAAGTTTACTCTCTACAAATGCTACTGTTTAGACATGTAAAGACCTGTGAAGCTCATCTTGTAATCTAAGCGTAAACTTCCTGTTGACCATATTACATGTTTCCTTATCGAATTCAGGTCCTTGTTGTAGCCCATAAAGTTCGTTCTGAACCCTATATCTGACATCTAATGTTTTGGTCATTCCCTTCAGTCTTAAATCATTGGAACTTTGATTAAAAAGCCAGCTCAGTTCGTAGCCAATAAAACAGAAGTTTTAAATAGGACAGGTCTTTGATCGAAACTTCCTGAAGGTCTCTATCCAGGATGAACAAGTCTCATGAGCAGCATTACCTTGGATATGATAAGTGCACTTAGCTGATTTATTATATCCCAGCCCAAAATTACTTCTCACTTCTGAAAAAGATATTAAAGACATTAATATTAAATATTAAAGATATTAAAGACTGTTAACATTGTGTGCCTTCAGCCCTCCATTAGTCTACCTGAAGAGGAACTCTACTGAGAAATGGAACAAGTCTTCCTGGCTTGTTTGGAGTGAATCTATGCTGATCTGTCATCTACTTTGGCCTGCTCTAGGCATACCACACTGTGGTTTGTAGACTTTACCTTCCTCCCCTTTTGAAAATCAAAGTATCGTGCAAAACTGTACTTTTCTGAAGGCTGTGCCATTCTTCCCTGTCACAGACTTACGTAGCCTTGTGGCTTTTGGGGCTACTTTTCTCAGGTCATTCATTAGTTTAGGTCAAAAGACTCAAACACACTTAAGGAAGGTAGGCTTTAAGCGTCTTTTACCAGAGTTTGACCTAACATTGCAGATGTAGGGTTTATTCTCACTGATGAAGACAAAGGCAGCAAAAAGGAGTAGAATAGTTTGTTTTTCTTCCTGTTTCCTATTGATATTATACCACTGACCTCTGAAACAGATCCTTGCCTTCCTCATTCTACTTCTTGTTTTGAGGATAGCCCAGATGTCCCCAGTTTTCACTCTGGCACTTCTCATAAGCCTTAGTTGCTACTAAACTTTAGCATTCCAGGTTCGGGGTGTAAACTCCTTTGCATATTACTCCTTAATGATGAGCATTCCTGCTTTTTCTGTGTATCTTTCTAAAATCTGGGCTAGCTCTTCTATTCTTCCTATGTATCTTTCTAAAATCTGAGCTAATTCCTCGAGATCTACATTGGCATCCTTGTTGATCTCTCCAGCTGTACCCACAGTGGGTTATTTGCAGAGTTTATTAGTCACCCAAACCTTTTTAGTTCACCTGTATTTTTATTTGAAATCAGGGTCTTATACCTAGCTTCAGCTGAACTTTCTGAAATGTCTTCCCGGTCCTAATTTAAATGTCTCACACTATTCGAGAATATGGATATTTTTTCTCAGAGTTCTCAAGGAAGTCGAATGGTAGTGGATTGGTCAGGACTTTGCTGGAAGATTGCAGCACTCAAAAGAGCCAGGTGGCCTCAGGCCAGTTAACTTCTTCTCTATGAGGCTGAGTGGGGACCGTCACACATTATCCCCAGAGTCACTGAGATGAATGAATGAGGTGATTCATGTTAAGTGCCTTGAGTGAAAGCTGATACATGGTGGCACTTAGGAAATGTTTGTCCTTTTCCTCTTTGTCTTTCCCTCCCTTCTCTTCAGTTCATCAACTTGTTTTCACTTGATTTCCATAATTCTTTCAGGGTAGAAATTCCTTTCATAAGCTTTGACTCCTTTTGGGAGTGTCAATGTCCAGCCAGGTAAGTCAAGAATTTCCCAAGCTTCTGCTTTTAGCTTGGATGAATCCAGCTTTGTCAGCATAGTAGAAATCCCCCATTGTCACCTCCTCGAGCCTGTCGCTTTTGCAATCTGGGTCAAAATCTCACCCATTTCCTCCATCTGGTCAGGTGTTGAACACTACAAAATCTAAAAGATATTTAGAAAATGCCAAAAACATTTTCAGCCCTTTGCACTTAGCTTTCTTGTGTATAGCTTCCTATTCCAAAATGCAGGCAACTTTTATGTCACAAGGCTAATTTTTCTTATCCTGGAAAGACTCTGGGTAGAAATGTTTCATGGAGAGGCCAAAATAGAATTCCTTCAACAACATCTGGAATTTGAGGAACAGATCTGAGCTTGGCAGTTTTGAATTGAGCTTCTCATAATCACTCTTTTTCCTTCTTTTCCAGATTCAGTGCTGAGCTGAAATAGTTTGCTTCTTTGACCCTGTTTACTTCCCCCACTGGGGCTGGGGTTTAGCTCAGCTGGTAGAGTGCTGCTCTGTTCTCTCTGAGGTCCTGGGTTCAGTCCCCAGCACTGCAAAACTGGGAGAAGAACATGGCAATATGGAAGCAATCAGCCATTTAAAATCTCATGAATAGCAGAGAAGAGCTGACACAGTGCTGGGCATGGTATAGGGCATGGTACAGTGTCAGGGAGTGTTTCATTCTGTTTTATATAGGGTCATTATGAGTTGAATCTGACAAGATGATGCTTAACAACAACTATCTGCACTTAAAAATGCCCATCCTTTTGGGCTTGAGTGGGGATAGCCATTCGCATAAACCTTCATCACTACATATTCCACTTTCTCTTCACTCATTTTCTGATTCTTTTTCCACATGCTGCTATGTCTTCTTCCCGGTGAACTTGGGCACAGAACACCCATTGTAAGAGGTTTGGAAACTAAACCTCTTTGTTGGACAAAATGTACTTGTCAGTCTCTGGCCCAAGTGTTTATCTCCTAAGTGACAGAGAAGGAAACAGGAAATAGAGAAATCTCAAGTTCCCTTAGCCAAGCTCTGCTTCATTTGCTTCTTCAGATTTATGTGAAGTAAGGGGCTAAGGATTAGCTCAGTAGGTAGAGTACTGCTCTGTGGTCTCTGAGGCCTTGGTTTCCATCCCTGGCACCACAGAAGCGGGAGAAAGACATGGCAGCCCACTTCCAAAACAATCCCAGAATAGTCAGTCATCAAAAAACCTATGAGGGTCACTATGAGTTGGACAGGACTCAATGGCACCTAACAACAACATGTAAAGTGAGGCCTCACAGGCCTCAATTTACTGCTATGAATTTTTCTCTTGAGGCTCAGATCTTACACATAGCTGGAAATATACATCTGAGTTATACATCCTTTTTGATTCTTCTAAGGGAAGTCATACCTGGTGTAGTATATTTAAGGGCCAACTTAAAGTAGCCTTTGACAAAAGATGAGGCGTTCTTTGGTTGTTTTGTTTTGTTTTGTTTGAACCAAAACCTTGCTATGGAGCCCTTGTTAGCTTTGACCTCACTATGTAGGCCAGGCTGGACTTGCACTCAAATTCCTCCTGCCTCAGACTCCAGAGTGCTAGGATTGCTGGCATGAGCCATTACTTCCTATAAAAGATGAGATTTTCTTTTTTTATTGTTACTATTTCATTATACATGTTGGTGGGGTACAGAGTAATAAATAAGTCATTTGATATATCCATTATGCAGCTATCAAATCAGTATTGCTTATATTTCCATCTTAAACATTTTACAGAGCTTTATAAAAAAGGTAAAAATTTCAAATTGACATGTAATAACAGTTATACACAACCATGGGTTATACCATTAATATTTTTTTCTTTCCTTTTCCCTCTTTTTTGTGTGTGCGTATTTTCATAGAGTTGCATCCTGTATTTTATGGGTTTTCTCTCCCTCTTTACCACTCTATGTTGTTCCCCTTCTCCTTCCCTATCGTCCACTCCTTCCCTCTAGTCTCCTCTCCCCTCATATTGTGTCCACTTTTATTTTCTAGGAAAGATGAGATTTTCTAATGTACTTTCTTTTTGTTTGCAGATTACTGAAAATCTTTAAGGCAAGCCCTCATCTCCTCTTCTACTTTGAGTTGTAAGCAAACTTTTCGAAAATTTCTATTGGTCACTAGACTATAATTCTGTAATTATGACATGATTTGAAGAAAGCACAATGCATGCTCCAATTTGACAAACAATTCAGAAATAAGTTTTTAATACCCATCTAATTGTGATAGATTATATATTCTCTGATCCCCCAATATCCTGGTCTGGTTTATCTTAGCATTTTGAATTCCACTCCTGTTAGAACACCTAATTCAGAGGCAAGGGTATCCTCCCCATTTTCATTCCCTCTTGAGTCTCTCCTCTTGGAGTCAGTTGGCTGCTCTATTCAGTGAGGACAGGCTGCCAAGCCTTATGCGTTGTTTGGGTGTTTCAACAATGGCGTGTTAGACCACAACACATTCTTGGTTTTATTTAGCAGGGCAAGTTCTGAGACAGGCTTTTTGTTTGTGGTGTTCAGAATCCCTATGAATAAGAAATATTTATACGTGCAAAATTTGGAGGGTGGGGGGAGGCGAGTTGCATCAGTGGATGATCAAAGGTCAAAGCTGGGTGGGATGTTTTTTTCCCGGGCTACAGGGGTTGAGCTGACATGGAAGCACATCAGAGGCTTGTAGGAAATGGCATGGAACTCCCCACCATCCCATGCCAAGTGGCGGCCAGAACAGATGTGCACATGGTGATAAGCAAAGCAGTGGAAACATGAAAACTAACTTGGAAACTACTGAAGGAGAAAGGTCATGAAAAAAACATCAGCATCTCTGTGGGGGTGAAAATATGTCTGAGAAACTCCACTCCAAGCAATAAGAAGGCCCAGGGGAATGCCTGGGAATCCAAGCAGAGACTCTTTCAGTGCCATGGTACCAGTCAAGCACTATTAGATGTCCTGAGTTGGACTAAAGTTGTCTCTTACCCTTACAGAGTGCTCTCAGGTTTCCCCTTGTTGCTGTCTGGTCTGAGAAAGTTGGAGACACTACTGCTAACAAAGTCGTTAATGGACAAAATCCTTTGGCAATGAAATTGACAGGAAACAATTTTCCCCTCCTGATATTTTTAGGATAGTCAGGAAAACTTCGGGAAAGTCATTTTGAGCTGTTTGTTCAATGTTCATTGTTTCCTCCTCATTTAATTTATGATGCTCATGAATTCACTAACATTGCCTGAGTATTTGCATGGGGCTGGTTGCCTGGAAAGCTTATGATCAGTCATATATATCCAAGGGGCCACTAATATGGGGAGTTTACTGATTTATGGAACCAGTGACTGAGGAAAACAAAGATTAGAAGAAATTGCTAGTATTAACATGGATTTTAGTATCAATTCAAGAGCATCCTAAGAAGCAGAGGTGGGTTGGGGAGTGGAGGACTAGAAGGTCTCATGGCTTAGCTTATTTAGGCCTTCTTTTCTGTATAAGAACCCATATAGTTACTGGGTGCTGTATTATACCTTTTGAAAGAAAGGCCACCTTCCCTAATAATTGACATAGTACATCCAGATTTTGTAATAGTTGCAATACAGTAAGAATCTCATGTCAGAGTGATGGCTGGACCTTGTCACTCTGACTTTTTCCATTTTCTTTCTTTTTTTCTTTCTTTCTTTTTCTTTTTTTTTCTTTTTTTTGGTTAGGGCAACCACGATGATGTCTCAGGTAGTACGGCTCTCTACTTTATATCCTTGTCTAGGTGGAAAACAGAACCTAAGGCCTTAACCCCTCCTAGTAGTGCTTAACAGAAGTCATGAAAGAGAAATCCATGAATCTAAATAATGTTATTTATAAGACTCCTACCATCTAGGACACTAGGCCTCTTCCCACCCATTTCATCCTTTATCCCAGTGAACCAGACATCTCAGCACTGGCTCTGTTGTACCCTACAGTTCTACGTAAGGGAGCGCATTCCAGATGAAATATATTTTCAACTTTTGTGCACAAGGTCATCAAGCATGTGACAGGTAATTTTGTGTATCAGTTTGACCAGGCTAAGGGATGCCTGCATGGCTGTTAAAAAATTATTTATCAGTGTGGGTGTTTCCAGATGAGATTAGTATTTGAATTCATGCTCTGAATAAAGATGGCCCTCACCAATGTAGGCAGGCATTATCTTATCTGTTGAGGGCCTAGATGGAACAAAAAGGTGGAAAAAGGGAGAATTTGTTTCCTATGTTTGAGCTGGGCCATCCATCTTCTCCAGATCTTAGGTATTATAGCTTCTGGCTCTCAGGCCTTAGACATGGACCAGTACTTACACAAGTGGCTTCCCTGGTTCTCAGGCCTTCACACTCAGACTGAAGACCACTATCTTTCTTGATTCCTCATTGCTATGGTTTGAATCTAAAATGTCCCCCAAAGGTCATGCATTTGAGAATTTGGCCCCCAGGTAGTGGCACTGTTTGTGGAAGCTATGGAACTTTGGGATGTGGGATCCTAGCTTTGTGGAAGCAGGTCCTTGGGCATAAGCCTTTGGAGTTTACCTGAGTTTACCCATTACTGTGGTCCTGATATTTCTCTCTCCTAATAATCTGCCATAATATGAGGTCATCTCTTGCCTGCTCTGCAGCCTGCCCTCCTTCCATGCCTGCCCTACTGCCATGGCCACACCCTCCTGCCTCCACTGACTGCGGATCCTCCAACTGTGAGCCACTAATAAATCATTTTCTCCAATAAGTTTGTTTTGGTTGGTTTCTCTGTCATGGTGATGCATGAGCTGACTAATACACTCAGTTTACAGCCAGAAGATTGGGGGACCTTCATAATTTTATGAGCCAATTCCCATAATCTCTATCAATCTGTTGATCAATCTAATCACATTGATTCTGTTTCTCTGAAGAATTCTTACTAACACAGATTTTGGTAAAAAGACTAGTTCTAGGACAACAGAATTGTAAAAATGAGTTTTCTTAATTTTTTTCTGGAGTTTCTGGAATCAGCTCTGATTCCAGAGAGCACTGGCAGTGTATGGCATGAACTGCTCAAAGGATTTTAAAAACAAATCTGCATTGGATGCAATCACTATGTGAAGCAAGGAGCTGGGTAACTCTGTATATGATACTTTAAAACATTTTGAAATGCTCTACAGTCTCTGAGGTCCCAAGTTCAATTCCTAGCACCACAAAAATTGGAGAAAGACATTGCAATCCACTCTGGAGGCAATCTCGAAACAATCAGCCATTTAAAATCCTAATAGTGTCGCTATGAGTCAGACACAACTTGATGGCACCTAACAACAACAACAAGGAATATGATGACTTTAGTTCATTGCTACTAGTGTTGCAGGACAAAGTGGGGAAAGAAAATGATGAGTTCAGGGATTTGAATTCTCAGCTGCATAAAAGACCTAAGGACTTCTAGGTGTATCTTATCTCCTGTAGCCAGAGAGATGAAATTGCTGAAAATCTAATTTTGCTATTGGCTGAATTATAACCCAAGTTGAACTTCTAGCTTTCCTCCACCTGGAATATCACATCACTATATTACCATTGCTTTTAACCCAAAGAGACCCCAAAGTAGCCTACACAGTTTATTTTATTTTTCTTTTGATTTTTATTTGATTTTGAAAATATATGTCCTTTGTTAGCTGTCAAGTCTTCCCAGATATATGAACTCTTTTAATCTCACAATTGAAGATCACTTGATGCTATGAAGCCATAGAAGATCCTCTAAATTTATCTGAGCCAATCTGGAAGTCAGAATAATATTTTTCTATTTCTGCAGGAACCTATGATTGCTTTGTACATGGTAGACATTTATTAACATTGAACTGAACTAACATCTTGAAGACAATATGATGAACAGAGACAGGAAAGCACCTACTGGAAACTCCCCACACCCTGTACAATGCAATGGTCCATCTTCTCCATTGCTGTCCTTGGGCTGCTGAGCACAGCTGGAGGAAAGCCACCAGTGAATGCATTGGTCCTGCTATCATCACTCTGTCTCAGTCATCATCAGTACTTCTGAATTTTTCTAAAGAGCTGATTTCTAATTTTCCATTTTCCTCAAATCTCTCAACCCTTTGCTTTCTTAGAGAAAACAGAAACCACTAGATGGAAATCTGAGTAATGATCCACCACTAAAAACTTCAAATATCTTTGAAGGTTGCTTTCAGTTAGTTGCAAGCATTACAAAACTTCACTCAACTGGCTTAATCAGTAAGATAATTTCATCAAATATAAACAGAGGTGGTTGCAGGGCCTCAAATTAGGCTTCTCACTGGCTCAATGATGTCAAGGACCCAGGTGATTTCCCAACTCTCTTCTCCAGTAGCCTCAGCCTCTCATAGCTCCAGGCAGCACGTTCATATATCACAACCTTCTGAGAATAAAGTATTTCCAGAAACATTTCCAAGCCCTGTAGCAAATTTCCCTTCACATTTACTTGACAAAGGCTGGATCACATGTGCACCCCCAGATCCACTGCTGGCAAGGGGAATGATTCCTCCACCTTTGCCTTCTTTTAGATTGAATTGAGAATTAGGTTTTCTTTCTCAAGAGGCTGATGACACAAAGCTGGGGGATGGACTTACTCCCAAGTCTATCCTTCCTTACTAGCAGTGCCACTCCCTGCTCTTTCCCTTCTGAGAGCTGAATGTGAAATTTGTCAATACCAAGATGAAGTCACTCTTGTCAGATGCAGAAAAAGTAGACGCAGGGGTTACAAATTATCACAAGGACTTTATAAAACCCACAAGAAATCCCTATATGTCTTACATGCATCTGATATCATATTTGTCCTACCCCTTGGTCATTCTGCCCATCTGCATGTATTCCTATAGCAAGGTTTAGCACAAGAAATTCTTCAAATTTAGATAAAACACGTGACTAAGCAATGCTTTTCCCTAGTGCCTTACAATGCATTTCTGTGACTAATGAAGCTTTTGCCTTTAAAAAGCTTCCTCTTTTCTCATCCTCTATGGATGTACCTATGACTTGTCCCATGTGCATAACCCAGATTCCAATCTCTTGTCACTTATTCCCGAATATATTCAATTTCTGTGACAGCCCTCCTCCCTGCTGTTATTTTAGGTTGACATCTTGAACACAAAATAGAGCTTGATTAATATGTGTTGAGTAGATGCATGAAACTTGGCTCCTTGCCTTGGCCCTGACACTAACTATGTAACTTTAAATTATTGATGAAACTTCCAGGGCTTCTGTTTCCTGTTCTGCAAAAGGAGAGATTTAGTATAGCTGGAGGCTAACTATTGCTGGCTCCGTCTCCTAGATTCTCTCATGAAGAAAGAAGGTCCCCACATCTACGAGCGCCTTGCCTGCTCAGGGAGTGGCTGTGACACTGAAAATCTGTAGAAGTCATCAGCAAGAACTCCTGGTGATGACAAGCTCAGCAGTTTTCTTCTTCCAAGCTGGGCTGAGCAGGTAGCAGGCCACAGGCCCTCAGTGCAGTTTTAATGACAGCTGGAGGGATCGTGCAGGCAAAGGCTTCAGAGGAATGCTGGCCTGGTGCAGTCACGCCTGGAGGACCCTCTCTCCTTGCTCCTCTCAGGTTGCATAGTTGGGAGTTTATCTCCATAAGCCATTGTTTGCAAAGCACAGAGAGCTCTGGACTTTCCCAGGAATTCCGCTGGAATGTAAACAGTCTTCAGATCCCCAAAGCAGAAGCCAGAGGATTTCCTGGGCAGTTCAATGTCCACATGTCAGTTCCCTAAGATTTGATGCTTTTTCTCCTTATCTTAAAATGTATTTTTATCACTGGGCAGGATGGCACATGCCTGTAATCCCAGCGACTCAAGAGGTGGAGGCAGGAGGATCACAGTTTTGAGGCCAAAGTCAGCCTGTGTAAACTAGCGAGACCCTTTCTCAAGATAAATAATAACAACAACAACAACAACAACAACAATTATTATTATTATTATTATTTTTAAAAAGGGCTGATGGTGCAGCCCAGTGGTAGAGTGCTTTTAAAGTATGTGCAAGGCCCTGGGTTCGGGTCCCAAGTATCACAAAAAAATTACCTCATTAGGCACATTTCTTTTTCTATATATAAACATATAATACCCTGAAGCTGACTGTGGCATCCAATCCTGAAGCTAAGCAGGGTTTAGCCTGGTTAGTACTTGGATGAGAGACCACCTGGGAACACCAAGTGCTGTAGGCTTGGGAGAAGGACCTAGCAACCCACTCCCAAAAGACAAAGAGCCATTGAAAACCCTATGAATAGCAGAGAAGCATGACAATAGTGTTTTGTCTGTTGTACATAGGGTGGCTATGAGTTGGACACCAACTTGACAGCACCTAACAACAATAACAACAACAAACATATAATATACCTCATATCAGTTAATATTAATTGTCTAAAATGGAAGAATGAATCAATGATAGTACTTCTGTACTGAAGATATTCCACAAACAATATTAATGTTTTTCAGCTCTAGCAATTATAAGAAACACATGCTTAGTGTGTGTAGATTTCATTGTCTTGGATGAAGATTTAAAATCCCAAGTCCAAGTTTTTGGGTTTTTGTTTGCTTGTTTTTAATGGAATGCAAATTCCTCTTCTTCTTGTGCCCAAGTGCTGCGTCTGTCCAGTACACCTCACTGGTTAAAGAGTTCAAAGCCAGAGGGCCACAGGAAGCCTGGCATTAACAGGTTATGCTGCCCTGTGTATTGATAGTGACTATATCTGGAAAGTTTTGTTGCCTCTGCCCCTTGGATTCTCTCTGTGCCCAACATGGTCTGAGAGATGCACTCCCTGTCTCCATTTCTCCAATGCAGCAGGTAGCCCTGTGTACTGCAGCTGGGTATTTGGAAAAGATCACTTCAGAAGCAGGAGGAACTGGGTTCAACTTCTGAGTCAGTCCTGAGTTGAACAGGACCAGTTCTCTCTTCTTTAGGTCCAGTGACCTGAGACAAGTTACCTTATTTCTCTGAGCAATGGCTTCCTTCTGTGTATAGGGAGGATTATACACTGGCCATGGGGACTATCACGAAGATAAAATGAGAAAGCACAGGTAAAGGCTCAAAACAGGACCTCTCACAAAGCATTCAGTACTACTTGGTCCTTTCCTCTCTGTGCGGGCCACCTCCTGGGGTTTCAGCACTTCTAGGTAAGCTCAAGTGAGACCACCTGAAATTATCCAAATGTAAAGATAGCTCCATTCATGGACTGACATAACCTTACTAGAATAGTCCATCCTGAAAAAGAAACCTCTGGCCCTTTATACAACTGTGAGACTGGGAGGTGGATGAAAAGCAATCCTACTAGAAGATGAGGACAGAGCCAGGTGAGGTTGGTGTTATTGTTAGGTGCCATCGGGTTGGTGTCTGACTCGCAGTGACCCTCATACAATAGGTGAAACAGTATTGTTAGTGCATCTCTGCTATTCATAGGGTTTTCAGTAGCAGATATTTGGGGGGAATGGGTTGCTGGGTCCTTCTTCTAAACCTACAGCATCTAGTGCTCCCAGGCGGTCTCCCATCCAAGTACTAACCACGCCTGACCCTGCTTAGCTTCTGAGATCTGACGGGATCAGACACCACAGTGGTACGGCTGCATGCAGGTGCTGTGATATGCGCCTGTAATCTCAGCCACTTGGGAGGCTGAGGCACATGAGTTTTAGGCCAGAAGCAGCCTGCATACCTTAGCAAGATCCTGTCTCAGTATTTTTTTTAAAGAGGGAAGACTGGAGTGTAGCCCAGAGGTACAGCACTTGCCTAGCATCTGCAAGACCCTCCTTGGTTTCAACCCCCTAGTACTATAAAATTAATTAATTAATTTCTGTTGTTGTTATGTCCCATTAAGTTGGGTCTGACTCATAGTGACCCATTGTACAACAGAAGGAAACACTACCCAACACTGTGCCATGCACATGATCTTTTAGTGTTTAAAACCCATTATTGTAGCCACTGTGTTTTTCCTCATTTTGAGTTGTGCCATGTCAGCAAAAGGAGGTATCAGGGGCTTTACTCCATTCCCATTATTAAGATAGACTCTATTTTGAGGAGGCAGCTCTTCCCCAGTCATTCCTTGAATGCATTCCACCGGGGGGGTGGAGCTCATTTTGGGGTTTAGCTCAGTTGGTAGAGTGCTGCTCTGCACTCTGAGAACCCAGGTTCAATCTCATGCACGCAAAAAGAAGGGAGAAGGACGTGGCAATCCATTTCCAAAGCAATCTCAAAACAATGAGCCATTGAAAACTAGATGAGGGTTGCTATGAGTGACTCGATGATACCTAACAAAAACAACATACTTAACAGTGCTTCTCTGGTACTCAGAGTTTTCAATGGCTAATTGTTTTAGAAGTGGTCTTCCAGGTCCTTCTCCTTGTCTGTGCTAGCCTGGAAGCTGAGGTCCACCATGGGTGGCCCTGCTGGTATCTGAGATACTGGTGGCATAACTTTCAGCATCACAGCAACATGCAAGCCCCCACAGCACAACATAGTGACAGACACATGGAGGAATTAACTAATTAATTAACTAAATTTTTTTAAAGATTAAGATATACAAACAAATGTTGACAACATATTTCTTCCCTTTTTTGGTTTCCTTTTCCTTTGAAAATGCTTTCACATCCCCCACCGTCACCTTCCTCTTTCAAAACCCCCATAGTCTTCTTTCTACATCGGCCTGGGTGGCAGCTGCTAAAACCTGTCCTCCTAGGCTCATGGGGGCCAGGGACAATCTTCTGATCTATCATTTGACAGCTTCAGAGGCCTTGGTCAAAATGTAAATGTAGAATTTGAATGTCTAGTCAAACTGGTATACCAGGACATTTTGGGGGACACTGAAACCTGATAAAAATTTCTGGTAACCTGGGCCTCGCAATTCCTGGAGGTGGGAGTGAGTTTAGGGGCCAAGGCAACAAATGACTCAGATTAGCTCCTATAATGATCTGGAAGTCTTTCCTTATATATTCACATTCTTTTCTCAGGCAGAGGGCTGAAGAGTATTGGAGGACTAATATCCTGAGCCTTTTGTATTCTAGGGTAAGTTAGAACCAGAAAGAATAATGAGGGGTTCATAGTCCCATCCCCACTCACTCTAACCAGAGACACCTAGAATCTGGCTCAGGCTGAATGTGGCCTTCTCGGTAACCCCAGAGCAGCCTCATATCAAGAGTCATGCCCAGGGTTCCAGAAAATTCTGATTCACTGAGAGATGCAGGAGTGAAGAAGAAGGAGATTCCAGAAAAGTCAAGGCTGGGTGTTACCCTGCCATTGTGTACGAGGATTATTCACCTGTGGATTTACATTGTCTTTTACCCTGCAGGCCTGTGCATCTGGTCTTGCTCTTTAAGAACAAGAAAATCTCTGTTGTTCTTTGGATGCAAGTACCCTATTTCAGTGGATCTCGGAATTTTGTTTATTTTATAAAAGTGGCAGTGATGATAAATTACTTTTGGATTGCCAAAATAAAGGCATTAAGAAAATTTCCCAAACCCGAAATACATCTAGAGTTATTATTGCCTAACACAGATAATATTTTATCACCAAAATAGGTAGAATGGCTAAAAAGTCATATATGGAAGAATAAAAGACAGTTCTTTGAATTCACATTTAGAACTAATTCACATTTAGAAAAAGCTTTTCAAATTGTCCTTATCTGTTTTTCATTTTGCTATAGATTGACGAAACTTCATCACAAATCAGAATACAGGAAATCTGAGTTTTAAACTCAGACTCTGATGTTATTTATGTCTTTTGGGCAAAGCAATGATTGTTTCTGTCATGTTATTTCCTAAATGAAAGAATTACAGGGTCTGGGGATGTAGCTCAGTGGTAAAGCACTTGTGTAGCATGTGTAAGGCCTTGGGTTCAATCTCCAGCACTGCAGAAAAAACAGAAAGTAAAAAAAAAAAAAACCCACAAAAAAACTTTTAGTTGGTTTCTTGAGGGGGCTCAAACTTTCTTTGAGTTCCTATTTGTCTGATTGTAATGTGGAACACAGCTCTGATTCTATCTACAAGTAGCATTTCAGATACTATCTCATAACAAATTTTATTTCTCTGTTTTCCCCATTTGCAACCCAGCTAACAACACTTCTCCTAGGATTAGTGAAGGCTTATAATATCATACAAAACCCAGTAATTTTCCCACTAATCTGGGAGTTTCCCAAGATTTTCTGCCAAAGATTATTTTGGCATCTTGCAACTATTTTTTAAAAATTTTCCGTCATCAGTATTACCATCATCAACAACAACAAAAATTCCTTAAGTTAACAGAAAAATATTGAATAAAGATAATAAAGACATAATCACATAATGGGTAAAAGTTCAGACAGTTTATAAAAGAGAGGTACTTCCCTCACATCATAAACACTCTGAAGATCTGGGAGAGGGATGTTGGTGATTGTAGTACAACTTTGGGAGTTACATAATAAAACAGTTAGAAACAGAGGCCAGCCCCTCTCTTCCTATCAATCCAAAAAGTACCCTAGAGGAAACAGGACCACTTAAGGAGTGGAAGTTGGGGAAGGCAGGAGAAGTGAGATCTTATATGGAGGAAGTTAAAAGACATCCTACAAAACTTATCTGTACATTAGATGTGTGCTTTAATGAGGAGGAGTGGGTGATGTTGCCCACCAGTGACACTTGTCAACATTTGGAAACCTCTTTGGTTGTCACAACCTTGAGGGAAGTATTGACATTCAGAGAGTAGAGGTTAGGGAAACCTATTTCTCTGATTATAATGTAGAAAACTGAGCTGTTTCTAACTCTATGTCACCACACATTTTGTGTAATATTTCATTACACATTTTTCCCCACTCACTGTGTTTCCTACAAAAACACACAGGGAAGCCCCCCACAATCAGGAATTATCCAGTCCAAAATTTCAGTAGTGTTGAAGTTGAAAAACCTTATGTTGGGGTAAATTTGGGATTAAGAATGAAATTAAAAGCAAGAAGACATTTAAGGGGCTAGGGGTATGGTCAGTGGTAGAGTACTTGCCTAGCACGCATGAGGCCCTGGGTTAATCAATCCCTATTAGTTGTTGTTAAGTGCTTTTGAGTGGAATCTGTTTCATAACAACCCTAATTATAGCTGAATGAAACACTACCCAACACTGTGCCATGCACACCATCTTTTTATGTTTGAGCCCGTTGTTGCAACCATTATATTTCTTCACATTTTGAGTTATGCCACATCTGCAGAAGGAGGTCCCAAGGGCTTTACTCCATTCCTACCATTAAGGTCTACTGTACTTTGAGGAGATAATTCTTTCCTAGGCATTCCTTGAATACCTTTTATCCTGGCGGGTAGGGTTGGGGGTGGGGGGCTCATTTTCTGGTACTATATTTGACAGTGCTTCTCTGCTATTCATAGGGTTTTCAATGGCTAATTTGTTTCAGGAATGGGCTGCCGGTCCTTACCCCTAGACTTTCTTAATCTGAAAGCTCAGCTGAAACCTGTTCACCATGGGTGGCCCTGCTGGTATCTGAAATACCAGTGTCATAGCTTTCAGCATCACAGCAACACACAAGCCCCCACAGCATGACAAGCTGACAAACAGATGGGAGTCATCAATCACTGCAGTTGTTAGTGCTGTCAAGTTGAGTCCGACTCATAGCAACCCTATGTACAACAGATGAAACTCTACACAACACTGTGCCATGCCCAGCACTATGTCAGTGCTTCTCTGGTCTTCATAGGGTTTTCAATGGCTGATGTTTTAGCAGTAGGCTGTCGATTCCTTCTCCCAAGCCTACAGCACCTGGTATTCCCAGGCAGTCTCCCATCCAAGTACTAACCAGCCCTGACCCTGCTTAGCTTAGCTTCTGGGATCTGGCAAGATCATACACCAGGGTGGTACAGCTATAGACTCACCAATCCCTACACACACACACACACACACACACACACACACGCACACACGGCATTTCAATATGAGTGTGAAGAACAAGAAAGGTGGTGGTAACTTTGAGATATTCTTTTTTATTATAATTTATTATTATTATTGCTTTTTTGTTTTTGAGACAGGGACTTATTATGTACTTTAGGCTGGCTTTGAACTCAATATGTAGCCCAGGTTGGCCTCGAATTTATGATCATCCTGTATCAGCCTTCCTAGTGCTGGGATTGAAGGCATCACTGCTATGCCTGGCTTGGAAGTACAGTCTTTATTGAAATCTATAGATCTCTTCTTTCTGAGACCCCAAAATCAGTCCTATGAAACATACATGACCCAGGGCCCAGGCCAGGGCTGCTGTTGTCCTTGGAGCAGGTATCTGGGGAGGGTGTGGAGTGTGGGGGCTGCTTCCCTTCCTCATTAATGTGCCCACTGTGGAAATGTGCTGCTGTAAAGATTGCTAAGGCTACTGTGGGTGAGAAGGTATGAGAGCAAGTGGGTAAGAGCAAAGACATCGGCACAGAGTCAAGAGGGAAAACTACACAGCTGGCCCTCTCTGTGCATTCTGTAACCCTAGATTCAACCAACTGCAGATCAAAAGTATTGGGAGAAAATGCATCTGTAGTGAACATGGTGCAGATACAGATACTCAGGTCACTTATACAAAATGGCACAGTATTTGTACATAACCTGCACACATACTCCTTATGTACAATACTGTGCCCTTTTGTATAAGTGCCCTGAGTATCCATGGGTTTTGGTATCCATGGGGGCTCCTGGAACAATCCCCTGATGATCCTCAGGGTCAACTGTACAATGAAGGAGTGTAACAGGGGAATCTATTGCCATGGGGGTACAGAAGAGCCTTTTTGTGACAATGGGGCCAGGAAGCCTTTTAACTCAGAGGGCTTTACAATCAAAATGGCTGTAAAGGTAGACGCTGGGTTCTATGTCCAAATGAGGTTACACGTCCAAGCACAGAGGTCCTACAGTAGGACTAAGAAGTTTTTATGCCTCCCCCTACTACCAAACACTCTCTTTGCTCTGTTTTCCCCATCTCCGTTGGTCCTGACTCATTCTTGCAGTGCTCAGGTCAAAAGTCTTGGGCCATCCTGGACTCCTTTCCCACTTCACCAAGAATCTGTTCTTAAATTCTGCGAGTTCTATCTTCCAATTATGACTGGAATCTAGTCATTTTTCATCGCCTCCACTGTGAGCTCAGAGCAAGCCACCAATGTCCCTTGCCTGGCTGAATCCAAGTCTCCTGGCTGATCTCCCAGCTTCTGTCCTCCTGCCCTTCATTCTGTGCTAAAAATAGCAGCTAGCACAATCATTTTTAAAGCTATGTTAGATCACGCTCCTCTTTTGTTTAAAACCTTCCAATGACTTCTCACTGAGCTCAATATTAAAAGTCAAAGTCCTAGGCCCGGGATTCAGCTCAGCAGTACAGCACTAGCCCTGCACATCCTTTCTCAGGACGTTTGTGCAGGCGGATGCTCCCCATGTCTGGAATGTCCCTCCTCCTCATATGCACAAGGCTAATTTCTCCACATGCTTCAAGTGTCTGGTCAGATGCAGCTTTCCTAAGGCATACCCTGACCACTTGACTCAAAATTACAGCCTACTCCTCCACAAATATTCCTTCTCCATTCCCTGTATCCTTCTCCCCATAGTACTTATTATTACTGTTTCCCACTCTCTATATAAAAGGCTTTGGTCATTATTTATCTATCTCTCTATTAAAATGTATGTTCTTGGAGGTTAAGTATTTTAGCCTTTTTTATACATTGATGTATTCAAGTATTCAATAAAATGTTTAGCATATATATGTATATATATATGAATATGTATTCATATATATGTAGTATGTATATACATACATACAAATGAATGAATCATAGAACCATGGCTATTCATTCCATTGATATAGTATTTTTAAGTTAATAGTTTAAACAAGTATTTCAATTATATAATGATTAATACAACCTACATTACATTGCATTTGTGCATAAAACCATCTTTTTTTAAGTGTAAACATTTCAAAATTAGAATTTTGTTGACTTTATTTAGGCAGCAACTCATTCTTTTAAATGAGGTGAGGCCCTTTAAAAATGGAAGTTGTTGGAACTTTATGTCCACTTTCTGTTGCTAGCAAATAACCCAGATGGTGGAGCATTTAGAATCAACAAGTTGCAAAACATGAAGGAAATATTTTGTTTGGTTTGAAAGCTGCCCTTTGCACAGAACATATGGTAATCTCAGAAGGCCCAGAAGTAATCAGAGGTCTAAAGGAGAAGAACAGTGTGTTCTTTGAAGTCCCTCTGACAGGCAGACAACCCTCCTTCCCTCAAACTATCCTAAAGGGGAAATATGTCGGCTTGGACAGTAATGAGACAGTGTGGGAATTCCCCCTTCCCTTCGGGCTCCTTTACAGACAAGCTTTATCAGGGTTAAAGATGGGTCATTCCCATCCACTGATTCCTTAACCTGATTCAGGCTGCTTGGGAAATAGAATTTTGGAGAACAGACGAAATAAACTTTAGTTATTCCCAAACAATATTTTTATAAAACAAGAGCCATTAAAAATCGCAATTTACACGCTGCTGTTTCATAGCATTACCAATAGATGGCAGCACATGACTCGTCTTCACCAATTGTTAGGTGCCCTGGAGTCAGTATCTGAATCTTAAGACCCTACATACAACAGATGAAACACTATTGTCAGTTCTTCTCTGCTACTCATAGGGTTTTCAATGGCGGATTGATTTTTGGGAGTGTGTTGCATGGTCCTTCTCCCAAGCCTACATCACCTGGTGTTCCCAGGCGGTCTCCGATCCAAGTACTAACCAGGCCCGACCCTGCTTAGCTGCAAGATCTGACCCACAGCACTACAGCTGCACGCCTTCACCAATTAGCAACCTCAAACCTATTTTTCCTGATCAATGTCCATTGGAAACTGGGCTTAGTTCTTCAGCTCCTTTCAGCTGTCCTGTCACTAGACAGCAATTTGAGTCTGCAATCAAACTTGAGCTCTTTCTCCCTTTACTTCTTTAGAAGTAAATCACAATCACCAAATCCACCGTGGTACTGCCCTGAAAAAAGCAGCCAGGAAACTCGAGCAAGGCAAAACAAACAGCACCCTGTGAGCTTTGCAGGGGAGAGCAAGATCACAGAAAGCGGGCAGTTGGCAAACTAAGTTAGAGACTGGTAATGTTCAGAAGAATTAAAGCACAAAGGGAACAATTTATGCAAATTGCTTTTTCAGGATCACTGTATCCTAAACGCTGACAGCTTTAACACAAACTCCTTTGAGCGATGGGTTCTGACCCAGCCACCACAATCCTCTTCAGTTCCAGGCATCTCTGAGCATATCTAGAAAAGTTTCAACAGATGAGTTTCCAAGAGAATGAAATTATCCTCTCCAGACACAAAGCTAGTATCTCTGTATGTATTGAAAAACAAAACAAAAACAGGCCAGGCATGGTATCTTACACCTGTAAATCCCAGCACTGGGGAGGCTGAGGCAGAAGGATTGTGAGTGTGAGGTCAGCCTGGGCTACATAAACAAAATGAAACAAAACAAAACAAACAAAAAACAACAAACAAACAAAACCCAGCCAGTCAACAGACAAAATTCCTTCATGGTAAACAAAATATTTCTTAACAGAAAGGAAACCAAAACCTACAGAGCATAGCTTACTAGAACTGTGTGTTTTCAACTAGAGGTTACCATCAGTTCGTGATTAGGAAATCAACTATGTGGGTCATAATAATCATTAAATTATAGAATGGAATGGAATGGAATGGAATAGATCAGAGTGCAACACAGTGTACAAGGTTCTTGCTGTGAATCATGACCAAAGAAAATTTGTAAAAGTCTGCTGTGGAGGACTGTGTCTGGTTTTAACCTCTGTGTTTTTGATAGTTGAATACCACTATAAGATCATCACGACTCAGAAATCTAATTTAAAAAATAAAATTTGTGATGGGTCTGAGTGGTATTAAATAAGCTGAATAAAAGTTATTGACCATGGTATATAAATATGTAGAACTAGATTATTTATCATGGTTCTCATATACTTATGATTTTTCAGGATAATCCCATTTTATGACATACTAACCTATTCTTCCATAAGTATATCCATACTCTGATGTTCCATCCCTAAATTTCAGTTTAGAAAAATCTGGTCCCTGATTAAACCAATAGACCTAGGGTTAAAACTTGAATGTCTAAGGGAGCTAGGCAGATAAAAATAAACAAATGAAGCAGACCAGGAGTCACAAGGGATTAAAATGTGGATGTTATAGGAAATAAATAAATAAATATACATATATATATATGTGTGTGTGTATGTGTATATATACACATACATATACACATACATACACACACACATATATACACATATATACATATATACATATATATAAATTTATACATATATATGTATATACATATGGGGCTGGGATTTAGCTCAGTTGGTAGAACGCTGCCCTGCAGTCTCTGAGGTCCCGAGTTCAATTCCCAGCACCGCCAGTCTCTGAGGTCCCGAGTTCAATTCCCAGCACCGCAAAAATGGGAGAAAGACCTGGCAATCCACTCCCAAGGCAATCCCGAAACAGTCAGCCATTGGAAACCCTATGAGGGTCGCTATGAGTCGGATACCTACTCGACGGCACCAAACAACAACAACAACAACTATATATATATATATATATATATATATATATATTTTTTTTTTTTTCCCCCTCTGTGTGTGTTTGGGGGGGGTACTCGTTGGGCTGAACTCAGAACCTCATGCATATTTTGCAAGTGCTCTGCCACTGGGCTGCACCTCCAGCCCATCTTTTTACTTTTTATTTTGAGACAGCATCTCATTAAGTTACTCAAATTGCCTCTGGTCTTGAACTTACGATCATCCTGCCTACCTCTCCAGTTGCTGGGATTACAGGGGTGAACCACTGTGCCCAGCCTGACTCCCAGTGTGATGGAATTTGGAGGTAGGGTCTTTAGGAGGTAATTAAAGTAAGATCATAAGAGTGAAGCCCTAATACCATAGAATGGGTAGCCTTCTAAGAAAGATGGATGTCTTTCTCTTTTTCTCTCTCTCCCCCAGCAACTCCTTCCCTCTCCTGCTTGTGCCTCTTCCTGTCCTTCTCCCAGTCTCCCAGTCTCCTACAGGCACCAGAAAGGCCAAGTAAGCATCTGTTGAGAAGGCAGATGCATACAAACATCGAGGACTAAGCCTTCACTACATGAGTTTTTTGGGGGAAATTTCTTATCCAAACCATAACAATGAGATAGACATTAAACAAAGACGTGGAGGACGTGATGTGTAAGGAGGCTGTCATGTGCATTGCTAGTGTTGTTTGAGAATATTAAGTTCTGCTACAGAAGAAAATGGGATAGATGAGACTCATATTTAAGCATATTTAAATATATTTATAACATATGGGACATGTTGGATCAAGTAGAGCATAGACATCTAAACATGGATGGAAAGGAAAGGCAGGCCAGGATATATGATATTTGTGACACTGTAATATATGTGAGGCACTCAGCATTCATAGGTTCTTTATTGGGCCACGCGTTTGTGAAATTCATTTCTACCTCAAGTAACCTTTGCTCAGAAAACACAAATAGAATCTGAGCTGCTCGGCAAACTAATTGGCAAGCAAGCCATGGCCATGAGCTGGCTCCAGACACCTTCTTGTGTGTGTGTCCGCTGAGACCACCTGATCAAGTTCAATGCCATTCTTAGTGACTATCGGGGAAGGCCAGTGTGGCAGAAAGAGAGGCAGCCATCAGAACATTATTGGAGCTGTGGTCCAGATACTGTGGTTCTTTTACCCATTTGTGTGCTAAGCTAAGCATGTCATCTTATCCCCACTGCTCTCTCAGTGTGAGTTTTATATTGATTTAATAAACTGTGCAATTCAGTCATCTTATTCGGACTTGTGAGCCCTTCTGGGAGAACTTGCCTGGTTGAGGACTCCCGTTGCAATTAAATAACTTCCTGTGCAGCAAAGATAAAAAGTGTGTTGTTGTTAGGTGCCGTCGAGTCGGCGTCTGACTCATAGAAACCCTATGTACAACGGGCAAAACAGTATTGTCAGTGCTTCTCTGCTATTCATAGGGTTTTCAATGGCAGATTGATTTTTGGGAGTGTGTTGCCTCGTCCTTCTCCCAAGCCTACAGCACCTGGTGTTCCCAGGCGGTCTCCCATCCAGGTACTAACCAGGCCCGACCCTGCTTAGCTTCTGAGATCTGACAGGATCAGAGGCCATAGTGCTACTGCCGCAGGCACTGATAAAAAGTATAGTAGCATCAAAAATAAAGAACCAGAGGGATGTGGGGAGGGTTGGGGGTGAGTTTCTATTTTCAACAGAGTAGTTGAAAATGTCACTACTTCTCTGCTATTCATAGGGTTTTCAATGGCTGATTGTTGCAAGACTGTTTGGGGAGTGGCCTGCCAGGTCCTACTCCCATTTTTTGCAGTGCTGGAGATTGATCCCAGGGCCTCTGAAAGCACAAAACATTTTTAACCTCTGCCAAGCTCCCAGCCAACTCCAGGAACAGAAAGGCAGCCAGGATGGCAGAGTAATAGGAGCTAAAATTAGAAGAAACAGAGGACCCATCCTCATAGGTCCTGTAGGTCATTGTAAAGAACATGGCTTTTGTTCTAAGATGGTTTCCCATTGGACAGTTTGGACAGGAGAGCAGTAGAATTGGTGTTTTCACAGGTCTATCTGGCCACTGAGTAGAGGGAGGAAATGGATAAAGAGTGTGGAGGTCAGTTAGGAGACTACTACAGCGATCTAGGCAAATGTGAGAGTGGTTTAGAACAAGGTGGTAGCACTAGCGTTGGTGAGAAGTGATAAGACTCTGGATATATTTTGAAAGTAGAACCAACAGGATGTGCATTGGCTTGGATATAGGGAGTGAGGAAAAGAGAAGAGTCAGTGATGAATCCAAGGATGAATCCAAAGATAGAAATGCCACGAGTACAGAAGAAAGTTTGAGAGAAGTTCATGTCACTTTAGAGATGAACTGAAACTTAAATAACATCACAACTTACATAGGAAATGTATTGTTGAAACCAGGAATCATCAGTTCAAGCTAAGTCATGTCCAGGCTCATGCATGCTTTTCCTGTCCCACAACCCTCTGAGGAGAGTATCCAGGGAGGAGTATCTGGGGAGCAATGGGTACAGATGGAATGAAGCTGCTGAGTCAGACTGCCAAGGGATCAAAGTTTTCACAGAGGAAACTTGTAGCTTGGCCTTCAAGAATGACCAGGTCTAGGAGAACAGAGAATATTCCAAATGGCAAGGAGCATGAATTTGATATAGAAGTATATAATATAGGAAACATTCAGAAAATCACCAAGAAGCCAACATATCCAAAGGGTGGGCTATACTGTTTTAATAATTTTAACTCAAATGTGAGGATGAAAACATAGTGACATCAAGTTCTCCTTCCTATGAATCCATAGGATCATGCAGGGACCAAGGAAGAGCAAGGTTTTTATTTTCTAGGTAAGGGAATGTCCTTCAAACAGAGTTTTCTTCATGGGCCTGCCAACAATTCTTGCCTCACAGAAGACATCAGAGCCACAGGAGACAAATATTAACATTCAGAACTTATTATGCCAATTGCAAACTGATATCCCAGGTCAGTGATTGAGATTGTTTGTGAACATGAAAGCAATTTGGTATTCTCTAACTCAGTGCTTCTCAATTTTTAAAGTATATGCAAACTATGCAATGCAAATTCAGCTTCAGTAAGTCTGGAATGGTGCCTGAGATTCTGCATTTCTAACTAATTCCTAAGGGATGTGAGTATTGCTGGCCTGTGGACCGCATTTTGAGTAGAAAGATTTGAATCTTTGTAAAGTGTACCCAAGTTAATGTCACATGGTGTAAAGGCCTAGAGATCAGACTTGAATTCTGGTCTTGGATGTTAAGTAAATAGCATTGATCAGAAGTTAATTTATTATTTTAGAGGAGGGAAAGGTATCAAGTTTGGTTAGCAGAACTAGAAAATGAAGTTAGGGAATGAGAAGGACATGTTCAGGTCACCAAGACCTTGAGCTGAAAGTGATAAAATTAGAAAGAGAAGGAAAAAAAATTGCAAAATATTTGCCTCCTTTCCACGAGAGCAGGAAGAGCTAGAATACAGTTGATGTATGACCCTGTGGAGCAGGACTATCTGACATTGACCTGAACACTTGCAGGCACGCCCCACCCCAGAATAAAAGTATTATAAAGGAAAGAATCCCCTGAAAGTGAAGTGAGCATTCACTAGAAATGGAGAAACTTGTTCTCTAGCGGAGTGTGCACTGAGCAAGTTCCCATATGTATTTGGGAAGTGTTTGTGCAGCACACGGAGGATGAGATCATGGGAGGAGGAATTTAATCATGTAAAACCATGTTGGGGAGTTCTGAGCTCCAGCTCTACACACCATAGCTGTGTGGCTTTGGTCAGAGTCTGTGTATGCAACTCAGTGATGGGGAGCCTATGTGGCCTTACCTGTCTTCTGCTATCTTTGCATGGAAGGAAACCAACAGTTATGTAGCTCCTGCCACCGCAGGCCCTAAATTGACTGATTTCAAAGTCATTGTCATAGGCAAATGATGAATGATTCTGCACATAGTATAGCATTTATAGGTATGGACGTGGGAGCCTGATTTATAGGGTCTGAATCATAGCGCCACTATGTATAGCACTGTGACCTTGAACAAATTACTTAACCTCACTGTGCCTCAGTTTTCTCATCTCTGAAAATGTGGCTACTGGTGGTCTTTACCTCGTATCTTTGTTATGAGGTTTAACTAAGTTAAGAATTGTAATATACTAAGCTGGTAAGTGCTACATAAGCATTCTAGAAAGTCAAATTGGAGTTCAAAGACCCCTAGAGGCCAATGGACATATTTTCAGAAGTCTGCAATTCTTTCTTAAATCTTCACCTTAACTTCATATTGGTGGGAGAGTACAAGCACACCAACCCCTCTCCAGTAGGGGAGGCAGGCTGAGTTCTGAAATTTGATTTATGGAAGACAGGTCCATCATCACTTGATAAGCCAAGGGGCTATGCAGATCCTGTCTTTGCACATACAGTACTTATTTGCACCGTGAAAAACACATGATAACAAACCTTGTTCCCATTTCTAGCAGTAACTAGATTTGGTACCCACTTAATACCTATTAAAATATTGTCACAATTTGACCCTATCTTCAAGTGAATAAGATAGTTTTGTAGAATTATAAAGTGGCATTTCAGACCCTGAAGAGGGAGTACTACCCAGCGGCTGTGGACACATCTGTACCCAACAAGGCTGGTTGGAAAAAGTGGGAAGAAGTTGGAAGCTGGATTGCATCAGAGTTTGCTGCCTAGGACACAGTTGTTGTCACTGCTAGACACAGGGTGCAGATAGAGAGGACCATATCCTCTTCCTTAGGGAAGAACCCAACAGGAAGCCAACACAAAGAAAATGGAGATTTCAGAGTGCCAGCCCAGCATCATAAAATCGAATACAAACAGCTTGGTTTGGAGCTGAGAGCCAAAAGTGTATTAACCACTACAAGCAGTAAAAAAGGGATAATAATACCTGCCTCAAAGGTCAGATTAGATTAGATATGCAAGTGTCCTTACAAATTATGCCCTCCACTGAAAAAGCACTCCTGAAAAATTGTCATCGGGGCTGTTTTTGTTGCTATTGGGTGCCAAATCATACTGACTCCATGTACAACAGAACACTATCCAACACTGTGCCACACACACAACCATTTTATGTTTGAGCCCAATGTTGCAGTCACTATGTTTCTCCTCATTTTAGGTCATGCCTCATCAGTATAAGGAGGTCCCTGGGGCTTTACTCCATTCCTGTCATTAAGGTCATCTGTACTTTGAGAAGGCAACTGTTTCCCAAGTCATTCCTTGAATGCCTTCCAGCCTAGGGGGCTCATTTTCTGGCACTGTATTTGACAGTGTTTATCTGCTATTCATAGAGTTTTCAATAGCTGTTTTGGGAGTGGGCTTCTGGGTCATCCTCCCTAGTCTGTCTTAGTCTGGGAGCTCAGTTGAAACCTGTCCACCATGGGTGACCCTGCTGGTGT
Organism: Pedetes capensis; assembly: GCA_007922755.1. Lineage (NCBI taxonomy): Eukaryota > Metazoa > Chordata > Mammalia > Rodentia > Pedetidae > Pedetes > Pedetes capensis. The sequence continues at coordinate 116,943 of VMDO01000950.1, read as the reverse complement.
CTGAAATACCAGTGGAATAGCTTTCAGTATCACAGTAACACCTAAGCCCCCACAGCACGACAAGCTGAAGACATATGGGGGTATTGGGGATGTTAGTAGAAGGTTAATTTTATGCATGGGGGTTTAATATTCTGCCAAATGAAAAAAGAATTTGGCACTTCAGAGGAATACCAGAAGGTCAGTGTGGCTGAAGTGCAAGAAGAGGTCTTGGCGAGGCTGGAAAAAGGCCAGATCCTGTCTATATTTAGATTTGATTTTAAGGTCAACAGGAAGTCCTCAGAGGATTTAAACAATGGAGTGGCATATTTCACTTGGATTTGCATGGGAAGAATGGATGACAGGGCCCAAAGTGGATGGAGCAGTTTAATTAAGAGATCATTGCCGTGGTTCAAGCAGTGTCACTATGTGTCTATCTCTAGGGGTAACCATTCATATAAACAGAAAAATTATGATGGCTAGGATGGAGGCAAGAATAGTAAAAATAAATGGAATTAGATTTAAGATCTACTTTGTAGCTCTAATTTGTGAGACTTGGCTATTGATTGCATTTAGAGGAGAATGGTCTTGGGTTCCTGGTGTAAGCAACTGAGGAGACGGACAACGAACAAATTCCTAGAATAAAGGAGTTGTGATAAGAGAATGAAATGAAGGAATGGAGGCCAAAGAGGATGTCTGGTGTGAAAGGGATGATAGAATCCTTCCATGTAAGCATTGACAATACTTAAAAGACCTGTATCCTAAAAAGAACTAACACAAAAAAATTAGTGGCAAATCACAGACTGACTCATGGAAGACAGAACCTCTTTACTAAAACCTGAAATTTCTGTGAGCCACTACTTGAAGTAGGGCCATGAGTGTTTCTCTATAAACTTCCCTGGAGTAGTTCACTGCTATTTAAAATAGTTAATGCCTTCTGACTTTAGAAATGGAAGAAAAGAGAAAAACCCACAAAACATCTAGGCATATACAGGTTAATCCTTTGGTGACAACTTGCTCAGCAAAAAGTTATATTATCTTACATAAGAAATAGCCTTCATTAGAGATGACAAGTCATTGATTCAGAAAATGGCAGAGTTAGGATTAGAATTCAGAGGGAAATAAGAGCTCAGTTCTAATATGAATTGGGGCAAATAATGAAAATTATCTAAAGAAAAACTAGCCCCTTTCAGGCTTCAATAATCCTACCTGGCTGCCTATGTTCTCCATTGTCATGGAAGTATTGCTCCATGTTTTAACTTTTGGGAATTTTTTATGGGTTTCACAATAAAATCTCTGAAATTTCAGTAAAATCATTAAGATCATAATTGCAGGTCCTCCTTCAACACTCTTTCCTAAATTGCAGGTATTCCTTCAACAGTCTTTACTGTAGATTCTGAACTGACAAAGAAAAACTGTAACTACCAAGAAAAAGAAAAGTAAAACCTAATCTGATTTCGAAAGTATTTCCATAGTGTTATGATAGATCAAATCATTAACTCCTACTGAGAAAGAGCTTTCATAGTCACTCACAGAACTTGACCATAGAATGCATGTCTTCTAAGACTTTACTTTCAATGTCTAGGTTTAATTTAAATTATTAGCCACATGAAAATCCTAATTGATGATGCCTACAGATGAAAACAGAGCAGTCAGGGGTTGGCTGCTGATATGTCAAAGCTCTGTTTATGCAGACACTTGTGGGCAGTTCAGGAGCACCACTGTCTGGGTTTGAATTCCAACTACCCCTCTACTGCCAACAAACTTCTAGCTATATGATCTTAAGTATGTTAACATCAGTGCGCTGAACCTTCATTTCTTCATCAATAATTTATGGATGATAGTTACTCACTCCTAGGGTCTTGTATGGATGGAATGAGTTAATGTTTACACAGGGCTAATGATGGGCTACCAAAGTGTGAGCACAGACAGAGGCTCTGTATGCCTAGGGGAGAGGTGGTGCTTGTTTGGGTTTTAGTTCTTCATAAATGAACCACAAGAGGATGTGGTAACTTGATAAATGGGGAGCTCTATGAACAAATGTTTGTACTTTATTTACAAAACCACTCCTGGTTAGAACCTAAACATGAAGGATATGAAAAGACCTATCTTGCAAAGGAGCTGATTATGTATGGATCCTTTTGACTCTATCATTTTTTATTCAGTTGGTGAGTGATATTCACATGCAAGATGCTTATTCAAAGCTGAGTGTGGTGGTGCACTCCTACAATCTCAGCACTTGGGAGGCTGAGGCATCAAGATGGTGAGTTTGAGGCCAGCCTGGGCTACATAGTGAGATCCTGTCTCAAAAGACAAAAATGCCTACCCTAATTAAGTATTATTTTAGGACCTTGGGAAAGCAATCAATGGTAGCTCATATTTTAAAAGTTTATTTTATATTTATCAGGAATCTACTATGTGCAAAGCACTTTGCAAGGTTTGTGGAAGAGATACAAAAATTCCATAACATGGTTATTTATGGGAGAGGTGAATGTATGTTCAGAATATAAATGAACCAAACTGAGTGGTGGCAGTGTTGAATGTCACTTAAATTAAAGCTTTCCAGTCTCAAGTTCCAAATTTAACACTGCAATTACAGCCCAACAACAACTTTTAAGCCCTAAGAATGTTCCAGAAACTGAGAAGCCTCCTGGGGCCTCAGCAGAAGAGCAGGTCTCTGAGAGGAAGCTGCTTTGGAATTCCATCTGGTAGTGTGGCAGTCATGGAGAATCTGCCTGCGTGGGCTTGGAAAGTAGTACAAATAACTGAGGATTTCTTTGGTCTCACTCTGACTTTCAGTAGTTTATTATTTCCTAAGAGAAGCAAGATGTATGCCAGAAAACTGATCATTTCACTCCTCACTTAAAATAATGTCCTTCAGAACAAAGCAATGTCCTTAGCAAAGCATACAGGATGTTCATGACTTCATTCTTTCTTATCAGGTTAAGGATAATTTCACCTCCAATAGAACATTTAACCAAAAAAGTCTTCAACTAGTGCTTCTCAACATTTTGAGCACCTTCCAATCATCAGGGCTTCTGATGAACATGCACCTTCTGATTTAGGAGGGCTCAAGTCGGGCCTAAGATTTTGCAAATGTAGTAAGTTCCCAGGTGATGCTGATTCTGTAGTCTAAAGTTTGTACTTTGAATAACAAGAGTTTAAAAACATACACTCTTTCATGTAATAAGAAATCTTAAAGTTGTCCAGACATGATTGAGAAGATGGACAATGTCAGTGTTCTGGGACTGGCAGTTCCAAGATTGTCAAACTATGCCCCACAGGCCATATCAAGTCCAATGGCTTTTTGTAAATAAAGTTTTATTGGAACACAGCCATGCTTATTTGTTTATGGATTGCCTATGGCTCTTTTCATGCTATGATGGGAAGGTTGTGTCAGAGGCCATATAAGCCCATAAAAGTCTAATGTGTTCACCTCATCTGGCCCTTTACAAAGAAAGTTTGCTGATGCCTAATTTAGATGTTGCATTCGCTGTGGATCTGGGCATGTCTGCTCTCCCAAACTCAGTGAGGATTGTTGAAAAGAAAAAAAAAGAGGAAATAACCATGTCTGCAATGTGCTCCTCTCCCTCACATCCTGCCATCCTCTGGCCTTTGACTCATTTTGTAGCCATGGCAACCCTGGGGACTTCCCCAAACGCTTCACTGTGGCTTTGAAAAATGCCAAGTGTGTTTTGAGGACAATGAGATCACTAGAGCAAACTGTCTGCCTAAAATAAAGCAAAGGGCCTTCAGGCTGGGCAGGATAGCTGTGAGGGTGATGCAGAGGACAGTCTCAGGCTCCAGGCAGAGTGGGGGCTTACAAGTCAGGGAGGGAATCTGAAAGATGTTTTTAAAGCACGGAACAAGTTCAAGGTTGCGTGTATCTAACTTTGGGAACACTGTGCAAAATGGGCTATGTATTAGCCTGTTAGGCCTGACACAAAAATACCACAGACCAGTTGGTTTAAATAACAACAACAACAAAAACTTTAATTTCTCGTAGATCTTAAGACTGGAAGTTCAGATGAAGATACTGGAAAATTTGATTTCTGGAGGCTTCCCTTTCTGGTTTGTAGATGGACACCCTTTCTCAGTGTCCTACATGGCCTCTGCTCTGTTTGTGAACAGAGAGAAACAGTAGTCTCGGTGTCTCTTCCTCCTCTTATGAAGACACCAGTCATATCAGATTAGGGGCCCACTAGTTGAACGTGAGTCACTTACCCAGAAAACTTGTCTCCAAACACAGCCACCGTGGGGGTTAGGGATTCAATCTATGATGGATGACATAATTAGTCTCCAACAGGGAATGGAAGGATGTATTTAGCAAGGAGACAAGTTGGACTACTAAGGAGTTATTAGAGGCTGAGAACACAAGGGCCTGGTCTGGGCTAGTGGGCTACAGGAGTAGAAAGGAAGGACTAGGTGACAAGAGACAGAAGGTAAAGAAAAAAGTTAGTAGGTTTTGGTAACGAAATGAATTCAAGGCAAGACTGACTGTGTCTGACAGCTGTGTTTCAAACCTGGTGACTAGAGATTAGGGCTAGTTTAACAGAAAAGTGAAGATGTGGAGGAAAGATCCTCCTTGAGCAAATATGATGGCTTGAGATCTGTTCAATCTGAGGTACTGTGAGGTTATCCAGGTAAATTTGGGGCAATATGAATTCATCTTCCTTTAAGTAAATGCTACCTAGCACATATTTAATCAAGAAGTTGTCAATATTGTATATGTTTTGAAAGGTCATCCAATCATCCCCTTGAGGTCCATTTAATCATTTGTAAGAGTGACTGTCTGTGGTTCCTCATCATGTAACCCCCAGCATGCCTGTTAGAATTTGTACCAGGTTCCTTTCTTCTGATGGGTGGGGATGAGTCCATCACCACAACATGCTATGCACAGTATCCTCTGAAGAAACTTTCAGTGGCTCCTCACTCATGCACACATTCAACCAATAAATATAACATGTATATCAACCAATCACAAGATACAGAGCTGGTCACTGGGGATTGGAAGTTACTAAAAAGCAGTAGCTTTAGGCTACCTTGGAAATGAGGTTAATATTATATTCTAAAAGCACTTTCTCATTTTTTTTTCTTAGTCTTACTTCCTCCAGATTTCTTTTAATTTCAGGAAAGAAGTTGAGACAGCATTCAGGGAAGGACCTACTTATACCACACAGAATTTCTGGGGGAGGTTACTAGAGAAGAAAGCCAGGTGATGGTACCTCTGGAAGTGGAACCCACAGCCCTTCCCAGGAGAAGCAGGTTTGATACAAGATTGGGGTCCAAACATTTCCCAAAGTTGTAAAAACTGTGACTTAAATTTGCTTGACTTATGAAGACCATTTACTCGATACCATTGTAAGAATTTACCCCAACTGGCCTTCTTTAACTTAGTCCTTGGAAAAAGAACAAGTCAGAACAAAACACCTTCAGGAAACTTCCAGCTGTTTCCTGTGATTTATCATTCTTATAACTACTTTAAAACACTCTTTTAACACTATGAATTCCACACGTATTGAATGATAAATTTTATTTTGTGGGATTTGAAACCACTTGTGGCACTCTGCTCTTTTCCAGCTGGTTTTGTAATTTCCTTTCATGCAGCAACATCTCTATGTTATCCAGTTGATAAAGTTGCTGCCTCCCAACTGTATCATACTATTTTGACAAGCCTGTCCCAGTGCTTATGATAATTTCTCCAACTGAATCAACACATAGTTACTACTTCCACATGAAGCCAAGTGCTGTATGGGCCAAGTGCTATGAATTAAACAAAGAAAGATGAAACTTAGACGTTGTCCTTACATATTTAACCTGCCCTGGCTTGGTGGCTAAGTGCTGGATTCAGACAAAGCTGCAGTAGAATTCTAACTTCTCCTCCTACCACCTTCTTGCAAGTGATTTAAATTTTTCTAATTTCCAAAGTTTTTCTTTACAAACATGTTGTTGTTAGGTGGCGTCAGGTCAGTGTCTGACTCATAGCAACCCTATGTACAACAGGCGAAACGCTATTGTCAGTGCTTCTCTGCTGTTCATAGGGTTTTCAATGTCAGATTGATTTTTGGGAGTGGGTTGCCAGGTCCTTCTCCCATGCCTACAGCACCTGGTGTTCCCAAGTGGTCTCCCATCCAAGTACTACCAGGCCCGACCCCGCTTAGCTTCCAAAATCTGATGAGATCAGATGCATTGTGCTATGGCTGCAGGATGCAGGCTGCCTGATTATAATCTCTCTCTTATAGGTTTGGTGTAAGGATTAATGAAGCGATAATTAGAAAGTACAAGCCTGATAGAAAATGCTTATTTTAACCTTATTATTGCTTTTTAAAATCATTTCTATGGGTAAGAGACTGTTTAGACTTTTCCTTCTGAACTCCTTTCACTTATTTTCTCCATTCTACCTAGTAACTGAGGGTTCTCCACTGTTTTATATTTTTTAAGGCAGAGGGAAAGATATTTACATGAGGAATAAATATAGTGTAATTGTAAACCATGATGTCACACTTTTTTTTTCCAGTACTGGGGGATTGGACTCAGGACCTTGCACATGCTAGGAAAGTGCTCTCCCACTGAGCTGCATCCCCATCTCCTTTTTATTTTATTTTTTGAGGCAAATACCAACCTTCTATTTAATCTGCTTGGGTCCTATCTTCATGTTCTCATTCTTGACCTTTAAGAATCTCTTGTTGTAGCAAAGGACAAAGAAGACAATTACACAACCAATGCTCAGTCTCAAGGCATGTGTTCCATAAATATTTATTCTGCAGTTTCTAGATGCTAGACCTTAAGTCAATGCTGGAGACAGAGTGGTGGGCAGAGCAGCCATGGTCTCTAATGTCATGGAATACATAGCCCAGCAGATGGCAAATGTGCTCCCAAGGGAAAGCAGAGAGCTCTGGAGACAAATGGGTTGGGACTTTGCATAGGCTATTGGGCAATAACACAACCTTCTATCTTAGTAGAAATCTTATGTGCATGGTGCTAACTCTCAGTTGCTTATATGGGAAACCCAAGATGAAATAAATAACTGAAATATTGCAGGTACAAGAAAGGGAATAAACAGCAAGATATTGAAGTCCAATTATATCATTGGTTTTAAATTGACAAAAGAACTGCAAAAGAATGTGGCATAAGAGGTGGTTTTAACCTCTCCAAATTATTTTCTGGCCAGAAATATTACTTCAAAAATAATCTGGCAATGGAGGATAATGACTGATTTCCCCTGTGCCCTCCCCCACTTCTCAGGATGACAATGGAGAACAAACTACAAATTTGGACTCAAAATAGTATGGCATGGTTGGGGAGCATCAACTTTATCAACTGAGTAGAATGGATTGGAGATACTCTGAATTTGCAAAGTTAGCATGGCTCAGCCCATCTCCATGAAAATGATAGTTCTATTGGTCACAGGCTCTGCAGTGATTTCACATAAAAATAGTATCCAGCTGCCTAGCCGTCTGGCAAGAATCTGACTGCCATCCCTTAAGATCCAGGAAGTCATGATTGTCAACTCACAGCTGAACACACCCAGGGGGTGGATCAGGCTGTGGCCTGGCATTAGACCCCATCCTCCACGTGGAATGAACCAGGTGCTGGGTCAGGGCCAGCTGATCTCCAGATTCTGCCTCTTATCACCAACTAATCCTGGATTGCTGAGGCAGTCCTTAACCACTAACTGAGGATGTCTTAAACCTCAAGGCATCTCAATGCAACAAATCTCCAGATATTCCACAGTAGGCAAGGCTTAGCGTTCAGGGACAAGATAAAAGAATTAACATTTGTTGAGCATTTACTCTGTCTCACAGATTTCTAAATTCCATTCAAATGACCCAGCAGTCAGGTAGGGAAGAGAGTGGAGAGAGACACTAGAAAAATGAGGCTGGACCTCTGTCCTCCAAGGGCCTCAGGATCATGAAGAATTCAGATACTGAGACCATGATAAAGGACTAGCTATGTGAACCAGTGCCCTTGAAGAGAGGTTAGGAGTCTGTGGGTCCACCTTCACTTTGGGACCAAATTGAGAGCACCTAGGCCAAAGAGCTGCCTACAGCCATATCACTGTGGTGTTTGATCCCATCAGATTTCAGAAGCTAAGCAGGGTCGGGCCTGGTTAGTACTTGGATGGGAGACCACCAGGGAACACCAGGTGCTGTAATCTTGGGAGAAGCCACTCACCCAAAACAATCAGCCATTGAAAACTTTATGAATAGCAGAGAAGCACGTAGGTTGCTGAGTCAGACACCGACTCCATGGCACCTAACAACAAGTCCAAGGAGAGCTCAAGAGGGCACATAGAGAGCTTTGGGTTCCAGCTTCCATGCCAGTCTCCAGGGTGGGTGGAAGATGAAACTTTGTCTGTCCCAGCTTCTGAACACTCACCAGGCCAGGAATAGGCAGAAGGATCAGGCTCCCTCTATGCTCCTTGTCTCATGTCTCTTAGTTTAGCAACCATAACCAGCAGAGCAAGCAGGAGAGAGGTGGAATGGATAGGCAGGCTACAAAGGGCAACAAGTCAAGGGCTGCCATTTACTGGAAAAGGAACTCTGGTTCCCCTGCGAGACGAAGGCACTTCTCAGGAAAGGAGTGATAGGATTACTTCAAGATTTGAGAGAAAGTATACTTTCATTTTTATTAGTTAGCATTCACTCTCTCCCTCTCTAAATAGGTGTCCTTCCCTTTCCCATCAGGGACAGGCACCCTGACACCACAGCGGATTCACCAGCTCTTTGTAGTTAGTGGGAAAGGAAGTGTGTTACTGCTGGGGCATTTATGAGGCACAGCTGTACCTTCAGGGAAGCCAGCTGGAGGGTCAGCTGACAACTCCCCTTCCTCTGCCCTGCCCCAGGAGTTTGGCACGCACCATGGTGGGATGGGGGAGGGGCACTGGAGCCAACCTGCACAGGCATGGGCTCTAATCCTAGCTCTGCCTGCTCCTAATTTAGGAGGCTTTCCCACCACCACAGGGTCTGTGTCTTTAGGATGAGAGGGCTGTGTGTTATAATGCCAAGGAATGTTAGGATCAGATTAGATGGTTAGAAACTCTACTCCTCCTCACCTCAGCCAGAAGCTGGGGAGTCATGGGAGATCCTTTCCACCTCCAAATCTCTCTTGAATCCATCCCATCCCCTTCCTCCCTGCCCCACGTCAGGCTCTCATGCTCTCTTGCCTGAATACACTGGTTCCCAGTGTCCCATTTTATTCTCCATTTCCCCATCTGCCCTTCCACTCCCACTCACCCACCCTCACTCCATTAAATAGTGAGAAAGCTTTCTATCCTTTCTCTGCATTCCCACTGTCAAGCACAACAAAACAGAATGGGCTTCCCCACAAATGTTCCGTGAATAGCTAGGTAGAAGAAGGGACTAATCCAACAGTACATGCAAGAGCTTGTTTTACAAGGTAGTGCATGAATGTCAGCTACAATTCTTCTGTTCTCTAAGTATGAATATTTACTATATATCTGACACTGTGCTAAGGACTGAGAATGTGAAGACAGGTTAGATATAATCCCTGGCATTTGGTTACCACCTAGTGACCAAGATAGACTGTATTAGCACTCTCCAGAAAACTAATACGAGATCTATCTCTCTACTTACCTATCTACCTAGCTCTCTATACGTGGAGAGATAAATACATGGATAGATAGATAGATCATGGACAAAGAAGGAGAGAGATAGATATATATAGAGAGAGATCTTAAAGAATTGACTCACACAGTTGTGGGGGCCAGCAAGTCAAAATCTGTAGAGCAAACCCATAGGCTAGATACTCAGAGAAGAATTGCTGCCGAAGGCAAACTGAAGGCAGAATTCCCCATCCTCAGGAGACCTCAGATTTTTTTCTCGAAAGGCCTTCAACTGACTGAGGAGGCTCACTTGAATTATAGAGGGTAATCAGCTTTATGCAGTTTACTGATTTAAATGTCAGTCATATATAAAAAGTAACTTCATAGCAACATCCAAATTGTGTTGGCCTAACATTTGGGTACCATAGCCTGAACAAGGTGACACATAAAAACTATCACACAGGCACATAGGCAGATGACAAAAACACAACGAATACTACTCTAGATCTTCAAAGCAGGCTAACTCTTTCATGAGAAATTTCTCTACATTCCTGGACATTCCAACTAGTGTTTGTAAATTGCTCTTTCTGTATATGCCATGCACTATGCTGGGTGTGTCCATAAGCATGTCATTCAATCTCACAACAATGTGTGATGTAGGTATTGTAGTCACTATTTGAAAGTAAAGGACATCCAAATAATATGCTTGAGGTCCACAGCTCAGAGAGCTGTAGCACTAAGATTTGGATCTAGGCTTCTACACTGACACACTACATTATTATATTTTCAACAAACATATCTAGCTTGAGGCTTTGCTTTTCTAAAGAAAAAAAGTATTATTTAACCAGTTATTCTATGATGTCATTAGAATTATTGCTTGGATATGATTTGTTCCCCAAATGTTTATGTGCTGAAAGTGTGGTCTCTAATGTAATGGTATTGGAAAATGGTAAGACTTGTGGACTTGGGGGAGGTGATGGGCTATGACTACCTTTCTGAAGAGATTAATGTGGTCTCACAGAATTGGTTAGATCTTGCAAGAGTGTGTCTATTTCTGAGAGAATGAGTTGTTATAAAAGAGCAAGCCTGGACCCTTTCCTGTCCTTTGCTTCCTTTTTCACCATATAATTTCTTTCTTTCTCTCTCTCTCTCTCTCTCTCTCTCTCTCTCTCTCTCTCTCGTGCTCTCTCTCGCTCTCTCTCCCCCCCTCCCCCTCTCCCTCTCTCCCTCTCTCCCCCTCATCCTTTCTCCCTTTTTCTCTGTCTCAAATACGTTCCTGCCATATGATATGATGCAGTGAGGGGAGCCCTCACCAGATACTGATGCCATACTGTTTGGACTTTCCACTCCTAGAATCATGAGCCAAATAAGCCCCTTATCTTTATACAGTACCCTGCCTCAGGTTCTTTGTTGTAGAAACACAAAATGTACTAAGGCAATTAGATTTCTGTAATAGAGACATCCCCCCACATACACTCACACACAGAGACAGATGTGAGTCAGTGCTCCCAACCCACTAGTGGCTCCACAGCTGACAGGGGCCATGATTGATCACAATCATACTGCATCATGTTGACTTAACAACCTGAAGGAGAAGCTTCTCAGATGTCATTGTTACGAATAAAATTTTGTTAGAAAATTTTCTTCTTTACTTCAGGCCAGAAGCTGAGCCACTAGTCTTTCTTAACTAGCAAGACAGAATTGTTAGGGGAAGGAGAGACACAGATGTGCCCTCTCTATCTTTGGCATGTGATGTCCTTGTGCCACCTCAGGACTCTCCCAACAAGAAGGCCATTACCCTATGTGGCCTTTCAAGGTTGGACCAGACCATATTCACAATAAACCTCTCTTCTTTGAAACATGACCCGTCTCTGATATAGTGTTATTAGCAATAGAAAACAGACTAATAGAGAAAGGGATTTCAGAATTTGCCATTCTGGAAGTGGAACAGATCTGAAATGTGACCATGCATGTGGGATGGCTTCCTATAGGGTAGCTGAGACAGAGCAGAACCACAAGTACTCCAAGTGGAAGAGACCAGAAGATTGTAATCCTGGAAGTGGCCAGGGAAGCTGGCTATAACTTACATTGCCACGAAGTCAGAGGTTAAAACCATTGAAAAAAATGAGAAAAAGTCCTCAGAATCAGCAGTGATTAAAATGTGAAAGCAGAGGGAGGGCAAAAATATTAGTCTATGTTGACTCAAAGGCAAAAGAAGTTGTCTAAAAAATGGATAGTGCTTTATTCTCCAATCAGAAAAAAAGGTATCTCAGCCCTAATTTAAGAATTAGGAAAAACTTTCCAGGCACAGTGATACATATTTGTAATCCCAGCAACTTGGGAAGCTGAGGCAGGATGATAGTGAGCTTCAGACCAGAGGCAGCCTGTACAACTGGTGGAGACTTTCTCTTCAGATAAAAAAAATAAAAAGGGGCTGGAGGCACAGCTCAATGGTGCAACACTTGCCTAGCATATGCAAGGCCCTAGGTTACTGCTAAAAAAAATTAGGGAGAAATGAAGTATTAGATATTCATGTAAAGAACTACTTTTTCCATATTTTCTATCAAGGAATGCCAATAGAAGATGCTGGTGCTGCCAGATAACATTGAAATGCCTCACCCTCACCTTTCCCTACCTAAGGACTCAACCAATCTCCTTATACCCAGTGAAGAGGAGAAATATAGAAGCTGGTTTGTTTTCTTTCTTTCCTTCTTTCCTTCCTTCCTTCCTTCCTTTCTGTCCTTCTTTCTTTCCTTCCTTCCTTTCTTTCTCCTTCCTTCCTTCCTTCCTTTCTGTCCTTCTTTCTTTCCTTCCTTCCTTTCTTTCTCATTCCTTCCTTCCTTTCTTTCTCCTTCCTTCCTTCCTTCCTTTCTTCCTTCCTTCCTTCCTTCCTTCCTTCCCTTCTTCCTTCCTTGTTGGTGTCTGCTCTGGCCCAGCAAAAGACCACGGAGCTTCACCTCAACACCAATTCACTCGGGGACCCTCGGGAGTGGGGAAGAGCTGGTCGGTGGCACCAAGAAGGATCTTGGGAGCCTTTAAGAACAAACAGGAACTTTACTAGGCTACTCCTTTGCAGGAGACCCTAAAGACCATACAGCTCTATATAATAGCTCTGTAGCTGGCAGCACAGGTTGCTGCTGCTACAATGGGGTGACAGCTCTATGTTAAAGTGCCAAACAGTTCTGACTTCCTCGCTGGCTGTGCTGATGATCAAGATGTTGCCTCTCACTGGTTGTCTTCTCCTCTCATATCCTCCCTGGAGTGGGAGTGTTGAGAGCTCTTCTTGGCTTGCTTGAGGTCTTCATTCTTAACCTTGGAGTCTTGCCTCTCCACGGGCTTGGTTGAAGGTCCAGATGATGGAAGCGGCGAAATTAGGTGCAGGGTGTAACAATCAATCAAGAAGATCAGGAAGAAATGAATAGATACCTAAGGTAATCAGTGGTTTACTTACATACTCTCTAGGTGGGAGGGGGGTGTGAAACAAGGTGCAACCAATCAGAGCAGCCCATGCCAGGAGGACTGGGGAGTTAGGTGCAGACTGGACCAATCACTGAACTTTCCGTAGTAACTAACTGGATAGCTCTGGGCAGCCAATCACACTGAAAAAGGCCACACCAGATTTGGGCTGTTTGAGGGCCATCTTAAATCACATGATGGGAGAGGTAATAGGTTAAAGAGATACCACAGGCGAAAGGTGAACTGGGACTTAGATACATTAGCTCTTAGGGAATCAAATAGGTCCCAGTCTAGATTCCTGGGTTAAGGGTAACCAAATGTGGCAGAAACAGGGCAGGATCTGAGGAGTGGCCAGGCCTCAGCCCCAGCACCCTCCCGATCCACCTCGGGAGTGTCCAGATAATTCCCTACCCTTCCTTCCTTCTTTCCTTCCTTCCTTCCTTCCTTCCTTCCTGCCTTCCTTCCTTCCTGCCTTCCTTCCTTCTTTCCTTCCTTTTTTCTGTTCTTCCTTCCTTCCTTTCTTCCTTCCTTTCTTTCTTTCTTTCTTTCTTTCTTTCTTTCCTCTCTCTCTCTCTCTCTCTCTCTCTCTCTCTCTCTTTTTCTTGTTGCAGTACTTGGAGGCTGAACCCAGGTCCTCACACATACATAGCAAGAGCTCCACAGCTGAGCTGCACCCTAGGCCCCCCCCTTTTTTTTTCTATTTTGAGTCATTTTCTTGTTGAGTTATGCAGTCTGCCTCTGGCCTTGAACTCACAATTCCCCTGCCTCAGCATCCCAAGTCACTAGGGTTACAAGTATATGCTACCACACTTGCTGTCCCTCTCATTTTATACAGTCAACAACATGTTATCATGGAAAGAGGCTTGTGTGTTCAAGGACACCTTGCCTGTCTGTACCATTTGCAATGCCAATTTTCGTGGGCAAAGTATTGGTCAGTGTAACGTGCAAAGACATGCAGTCTGGGTGAATAGATTCTAATCAGCATGAGGTGTAAGAGGAAAGTCTATCCAGCATGGCACCATGAGCTACATTCCATCCCCATGACACAGCATCAGGTTGGGCGAATGGGTCAGCAATTGTGCTCCAGTTGTTGCTTCTATTCACTCCAGAGTTTTGCAAGCCTGGAACTTCCACCCACCCCGAGCAGACTGCCGAAGCTTATCTGGTGTTTATTAGTGCAGAGCTCACTGTACTGTCATGCATTGTCTGGCTTTGGCTTGGTTCAAGTGTCGCATAATCCAGGGGAAAATAAGGAGCTCTCTACACTAGTTGCCACGGAAGCTCAATTTTTCAATCAGTGCTGTGCTTGCTAGGGAATTCCAGAAAATATTGCTTAATGATAGGTCATGGCAAAGAAATGAGTGGTGTAGGTCAGTTACAGAGGACAACAAGGGAAAAGAGCTCCAGCCGCAAGCAACTAACTAGAAGAATTTGCTTTGTGCCGACTTTAGAATATCATTTGGAAACAACTTTGGAGGCCCATGAGTCCAATTTGCTCACTCAAAGCAGCCTGCCTGAAATGTGATGTTTAGGGATCAGGGGACTGCCTACTTCATGGGACATGACTGCATTACCCAAATGGACTTGCATTTTCTCCCCATTGGCTTTAATTTTCATAACTACATCAAGCTCTAGTATTTATTGTGTGCCAGGCCCTGTGCCAGTTTTTTTATGCATTATCTCCCCCATCTCTCACACTAAACCAGGAAGGTAGGTAGTACCAACTGTGGGTTTGTTTTTAATGTAGCACCTGGAACATGTCCAGAAGTTACCATACAACCTAAGAGGCCTGGGATGGCCACGAGTAGGAATTCTTTTGTAAGTACTATGTGTCAGCAAAGTTAACAGAACAATTGTCAAGCACATTAGTTTGGATACTACTCAGAAAGAAGAAATACTGTCAATGACAATCATAAAGTGCCTTTGATTTTGAAATACTTGGTAACTTCAATTCAGAAGATGAAAACAGAATCTGTGTTTTAGAATTAACGCAACATGGTATTTTCATTTCCTGTCACTGCCTAGAACCCACAAAGGAACATTCTGCCTGGAGTGTGCCTCTGTATGTGTTAAGCAGATGGGAAGGGAAATGGCTCATGAGGAGGACGTTTCACAACAGATGGCAACTAATTCTGAGGGTACCCTACTGAGGCAGAAAGGAAACAAAATAGTGGTGAGCGAGGTTCTGCAGTAAGAGGACAGAACATTTCTAGAGCTGCCAGTATGTGGTATAAAAATGACTATAGCCAAGTCAGTTAAACATACACTTATTTATTTCCCACTCATTGTCATTCATTGGGAGGGGTGGGGCGCTTCTCTGCAGGGCTTCACATGTATTTGTTAGCTCATGCATCACAGTGAGCAAAATACCTGACAGAAACAATTTAGGAAGGAAACGTTGAATTTGGCTCACGGTTTTAGAGGTCCAGTCCATAGTGGAAGGGAAAACATGGCTAAGGAGCTCAGTCCATGGTTGGTAGGAGTCTGTGGCACAGACTTTTCACAGGGTGGCAGACAGGGAAGCAGAGTATGGCTGGAATCAGAGGTTGGATATCACCTTCAAAGTCTTCGCCCTATGACCTACTTCTACTAGCTAGCTCTCACCTCCTAAAGGTTCCTCGACCTCCTAAAATAGCACTATCAGCTGGCTATCAAACATTCAAACATGAATCTTGAAGGACATTTTATATTCAAACGATAACAACATGCTAGTAGGAAAGCTAGACACATAGGTAAACAGAACGCAGATGAATAGTCTCAATATATTGAGCTATACACAAAGTTTAGAGATAGTGTAGGGAAACTGATCCATTTGGGGAAGTGAAGGAATAGGAAGTGTAGGGCAGAGAAGCCTCCTAGGAAGGTAATGCCTGAGCAAGTTTTTTTTTTTTTTTTTTTTTTTTTTTTTTTTTTTTTTTTTTTT